>JARFOC010029773.1:0-31137 GCA_031763485.1 Osmoderma eremita
TTATTAGTTATTAGTTATTAGTTATTAGTTATTAGTTATTAGTTATTAGTTATTAGTTATTAGTTATTAGTTATTAGAAAAAAAATTAAAAATTATTATCAAAAAATTACATTTTTTTATTATTCTCTTTTCCTTCTCTTCTTCTCTCTTCTCTTGAAGAAGTGTGGGCGAAGCGTCCAGATCCTCTATCTCTACTATGACACGGCTCAAACTCGGAAGAAGTTTATCTTACACCTATCCTCTCTTTGCGATACACTACTTACTATAGACAATAGATGAGATTTTGCAGAGCCTTTTGGCTATACTGGTCATAAAAGTCAATTTAACTGCATTCTTTCTTTAAGAAGTGTCGAGGTTGCTACGTTTCCCTTGATACTATAGTAATGCATCTCGCTAAGCAGTTGGTTACGTTGCATACAATCGAATGCTTTCTGCATGTCACACAATATACTAATAGGACTTTCACATTACTCAATATGTTGCAGTAATTGGTTATAGAAGTTAAGAAGCGCAATGGATATAAACAGATGCTTTCTGATGCCGTGTTGATTGTGTGCAATTAATTATCTAGAAACAGATGCAGTCGCCCCAGCATACAATAATCCGATATTTTCGAAACTATAGATCTAAGGGCAACAGGTCGATTATTAGTAACATGCTTGCTTTTCGTCTTCCTCTTTGTAGAATGGAACAATGGCTGATACATTACGAGCTTCAGAAAATATGCCATTATTGAAAGATTCGTTTATTAGGTAAGCTAGAATGTCAAATAGATATTGCCTAAATTCTTTAGATATAAGTACTGGTAGTTCATCGGGACCTGTAGATATTTTCTAGCTTGCTTACACACTTCTTCACTGCAAAATGGAATTATAAACACTAATTCTTCTCTCATAACTATTTCATTCCTAATTGCGGTGCTAGATAAGAAAGCAGTAGGTAATATCTGCAGCAACCGTTTGAAATGATTGACTCAAAGCATTAGCCGCATCGGAAGGATTAGTAATAAGTATTTTGTTTCCTAGTAATAATTTTTTGCCGCCTTGTTCCTCCAGAATTCATCTTTACAACTTTCCACTGGCCGATTTATTGGTAGATGCATTAATGATTCTGTCGTAAAAGACTCAATTAGGATATGATCTTTGCAATATGAACAAATCTCGCAGTCTGGCTGGATTTTTTAGCTTCATAAGTTATCCAGTGTTTTCGTTCGATTTTTCATCGTTGTACAGAAAATAAATGTGAAATGATATGCGAGTATATTTATGAAAGAAAATTTAGAGTTAAGGCCAGTAGAAAACCGACGTCCTCCAAGAGTCAGTGAAAATAATAGTTCTTAATTTTTTGTTTGTTTTTTTTATATTATCAATATATTCTTTCAATATATTGTTGACTACTATCTTTTGCGTTGCCTCTAATGTCTATCTTAACAAATCGATCTCGTAAAACTTTGTGTAAAATCGGTCTTCAGGCATATTGGTAAAAAAAATGTTATCTATACTAGTAACTGAAGTTTCCATAACTTTAAGATATAGCCGGAAAGAAGCAAAAGTATTGATCAAAGCCTGTTGTTCCGAGGATGGTAACTTTATATTAACTTTAAAATCTTTGCAAATAAATATAATAAAACGGCCAAGACGCGGTCCATAAATATGTTATTTATATTGGCTTACCAATCTTGACTGAAGTTTACACCTCGAAGTTAGTGAGATTCGTCGAAGAAAACGTCTAAACCTTTCGTTTTGCTCGTGACAACCAGAGATGACATCTAAGCTTCTTGCAACGTTCTTAGACAGTAAAGCAAAAATTACGTTATGATTGGCAAACTAATAGAAATATGAAATTGAGTAGGAAATGTATGTGTGTCTAGATGAAAATGCCACGTAACACTTAGAATTTGGATTTTTCCACATTGTATATTTATAACAATAATCATTTTTATTGAATTGATCAACAGAAAAATCCAACGAAGCAATGTAAAACAAAATGAAGATAATACATATTCATTATAAACAAATAGACAAGTGATCCAATTTTCTAACGAGATAGACCATGGCGATTTGAAAAGTGTATCTATTCTTGGTGTAGCCATTATAAGATCTTCAGTTATCCCGGATATTGGTCGAGGCAAACGGAAGTCTACTCTAGGTAACAAAGCAGGTCAACTTTATGATGTTTTCCATAAATATAACACTAATAGATTTCTTTTTCTAAATGATAGGGATTCATACCTATCAGGGTTCAGAAGCAGTTCAGAATCCAATCCATTGCCGAGATATCCAAATAACACCACCGTACTCCAACTTGCTTAGAACCAGAGCGTTGAAAAAGGATTTAAGTGCGGCAATACTATGCGATACCATTATCAGATTAAACCAGCTATTTCACAAAATGTCTTATTTGAATTTCGTCCAAACGTTTAGAAATCACTGCTTCAAACTCATCTACTAAATTGTCTTTTTCTTTCGCAATTCCGAGCATTTTCTCTAAATATATTCGCAGTTTTAATTTCTTCCTGTTTAACTGTTGTTATTTATCAAAATTAAAAGTACTAATTACGCATAAAATATGTACAATGTACAAGACATTTTTCTTTTATGAACATCGCAAACAGTAATCACGTCTCCAGATTTAGCCAACAAACTCGTTCCGCACCTGTCACATGCAAAATGAGTCAAAACGGCGAAAAATTATTAAAGAGAAATATGTCCACGGATCTCCTTCCAAGCAACATAAACTTAAATTAAAATCTCCGCCCGGTACTTGGTAAAATAACGCTACCGTGAGCGCGAGGTGAAAGGAAAGAGAGGCAGGGAGGAATGGAAGAAAATTAAAAAAAAATAAGTACAAACCCCTGCAGACGGTCGTCTTCATTATTCTCAATTTATTCTCGATCTGTTCCAGGGACGCGTTCGGCTCGATCATGAAGTAGTGCCTGGGGATGATGCCGATTCCGCGCAATTGGACGTCCAATAGCTGGGATAGCATCGACCACCAGCCCAACCCTGAAAATTCACATTCAATCAGCAGGTCGATATATTGCAATCTTTATCGCGATATGGATACGTTTTCGTCATCGACAAAATAACTAAATATAAAATGTTACATATATAAATGTAGATTTTTATCATACATTCTGTGTATTGGTAAACAGGTGTGTATTACTATATGAGACTGGCGAAATGTTTCTCAACTCTGTATTCTTCTTCAATAAAGGGTACATCAAGGTCAGCCTATGGAGTATGAATGCTCACATACCACAGACCATCTGCTATAATTCTTTTATAGCAGTTATAGTTTATGACTGGAAGCTGGGTTCATCTTCACGTTTATGATTTTATGTATCCGTAATTTGACACCATTATCATTAGTCATTGACACGATCACCATATTGGTTTAATAACAACCTTATATAAAAGAATTTTCTTTTAATAAGGATGATCTTCTCCAAATAATCAGTACATGCTTCCCATATTGATGAGAATTCTTGTTCTTTTTTAAAATTTTATGTTCTTTCTATTTAATTTATTATCTAGGTAAAGACCTAAGTATCGACTTCCGTTTACTCTTGGAATTTCCATATTATTTAGATGAATTAATAGCTTAACACTCCGATTTCTCTTCACATCTTTTGCCATTTTCCCTGTCTCTTGCTTTTTCTTTCCCATGTTTCTCCAATCTTGCTAAGGTCTTCTTCTACTTCCTAGATCTATGTCAATTTTGGTCTACCCCGTCTCCGTTTCCTCGCCGGCTCCCAATCCATTATTAAACTTATTATGTCTTCTCCACTCGCTCTCCAAACATGACGCACTCATCTTAACTTTTGGTCTTTATTTTCACCCACTATATCTTCTCATATTAGTTTTGCTGTACTCCCAAATTTGTTCTTATTCTCTGCAGCTGTCATTCGTGCTGGTCCTAAAATTGTTCTCGTTGTTTTCCTTTCAGCAATTTTCGACCTTTGATCCTCTTCTCTTTTTGATCATGGTATGCTGCGTAAGTAATTATGGGTGTTATTAGCGTTCTATATATTCTTATCTTAGTCATTCACTTTAGTATTTTACGCATGTAGTGCCTTATTGGCAAATATATTTTTCTCATTAACTTCATTTGCTCTATCTCCAGAACCAGATAACATGATTTTCTGGAATCTGAAATTATTTGCTTCCTCAAAATCATGGCTACTCTAATTCTCTTGTTTCCCAGTTATTTTCCTGCTCTCATTATTTTTGTTTTAATAACAAAAGACATTGGGAACGTTTTAAAGTCTTGACAATACAGATACTTTTCGACTTATTTCCTGTTATGCTCCATTTACTTAGGCAAGATATTAGTGTATCCAAGTGACACTATAGTTTCGTAGTTGATATATGCGCGTCATTATGTTGATATAAAATTACTGTATCACTCGCAAATGTTTCCATAAGTTCTTCAATTGTGGCCCAAGTACGCTGCCTTACGATACTCCTCATTTGATGGAAAGAACAGGGGAAGCTTCTGTTCCATATTTAAGCAAATTTAAAAAGCAAATAGTACCCGCTCGGAGGTTGCATACAAAATCGAAAGAAATGTGGGCAAAAATTATTTCTAAGCGGTTAATTCGCAGTAGTTAATTGCCTGTTACACTGAAATAATAATAATAATCTATTCACATAATTGCTGGAACCTCAATGTATCAATTCAAAACCATCCAGCATTAAACGAGTATTATATAGTCTCTACATAGATAGGTGTATGGTGCCTATTAACAAAAGCAGGGAATTGCTTTAGTGCAACTGTGCTGTCTCAGAGCCCTTTCAATAATGCAAAACCCAACACGGTTTCGAGCACATCCACAGATATGGTCTACATGACAGCATCTATATATAGGATTTGCTTATCTCCGCACAGCCTGTAACGTGTAGAAAAACGTGATGATTGATTTTCTGATAAATTACGCACACGCATGAACATATCGTGAGAGCGCCCGTAAATGTGTGGCCATATTTTCGCTGAAATATAGACATATATACGATTGTGATGTATGATATTGCGACATTTTTTAATGAAGTAGTATCGTAGAAAACATTGTGGTGCCTAATTTGAAGTATATCGATCAATTTTCGTTATTTCTATGTCATTAAATCTGGAATTGGCAAATATATGCATACTCTTATCAAATACATAATTAAGGTCTAAAACAATCTTATACAAAACGGGACTATGCGATGACGATATGCCAGTGACACAATGGCGATACCAAACCAATACCAAGTCTTAATACAAACATTATGAAACATTTCCTTTTTCAGATGAAATTCAAGCATTGTAACACCATACATGTGGCACTCTGGAAAATAAATTTGGGAAATTCATCGTAATTAAATGTAGACTTGAGTAATATATACATACATTCCATTATAAAATAATAAACATAATTATAATCTTTTGTGTTACATGCATATTCGTTCAGTAAAATTTGAAAATCTAGACAACTAGAAAGCGATTCTAGCGATCTGAAAATGAAGCTTTATTTTCAGATTTCCAGTCCTACATTTACATTTAGCGCCTTTGCGAAGACAGAAATTTCCGCGCAGTTATATTCGAAAATCTAAAAATCTACTTTCTCACTAGCTACCTGGGCGAGTAAAAATGGTTCGAGAATACAAAGAAACCAATTTTTTGCCGAGATATACCAATATTACCAAAAAAAAAGAGCATTGTAAATTTGGACACCAAAATCCTACCGAACTTAGGCTATCGACGGGAGTGACTCGAACGAAATTCGCGAACGAATTAAATTTTGAACTCCCAAGGGTTCTTTCCCAAACGGACGAATCAAACTTTTCGAATCTCCGCACCCTGGTTATAGGTAAATCCGTTATTGGTGTTATTGGTTGTCTGCTATGTTCTAATGCATTGACAATTTATTTTTTAACTGTGCACATAGGAAAAATGTATGTGTAATGAAGAAAAAGGAAAGGACTGCCACAATAATTTGACGTGTTAATCAGGTTGGAAAAAAATTTCGCCTATAGCGTAGCTAACACCTTGAGTTCCGTTATTTATTTTAACGGTCTAGAAAGTTTATAATACTAATGAAAGAAATATGACGTCAATCTTGACATTTCAGCAGTTTTATGCTAGAGTCTTCGTCAAACATCTAAGCATCTGACATTTTAAAATGTTTACACTAAAATTATTTTTAGGCAAATACAAAATAAATTTCTTTGTAACCCAGATGGAAATCTGGAAGCGTTTGTTTTACGAAAAACAATTGCTTTATTCTATTCTCCCTCTTAATTTATTCATGTGTCGTAAAAAAGAAAAACGAGGACGAAAAACAGATTTTAATTTGAAAAAGATACCCTGGCAAGAATAATAAATAATCAGATCCCCATTTTTTATACGTCTCGGTAAATCCTAGTCAAGCTGACGGCGAAGCACAACACTTCCGTATTTGCTCTACCTTCAAATTCCTCGCATCGAGGATTTCTAAAGTTCCGATTCCGCCCTATTTTCCATAAGAGATCTTTGATACGTGATGCGTGTGGTACGCACGAGGGATTTTTCTAATACAAGATCGTAAATATTATCCGTAGATAGGGTGATAGGAATAGGGAAATTCGATTGGGACACCCGGAGAATCTGTGTCTATGAATGTGTGTAGTAAGGGCGTAAGTGTTTCCTGAATGCTTGACATCGCGAGAGAATTTTGTGAACCGCACTATTTTGGGGGATGTGTTCCCTAGCACGAAATAAACAAAAGGTTCATACATAGTCAAATGAATGGTAAAGGAGCATTCTTATATGGAAAATTTGATGAAGTTATATTTATATGATAATTTTAAGTATCCCGCATTTCGACTTCCATCCCTCTCTTTCAGTCGTTTTCACATATTGCTCTATCCTTCATGAATTGGTCGATACCCTGTTTTCATATTCTAGGGGGTCGTCGCCTCTTTCTTCGGTTAGGTGGTACATATTGAAGGGCTCTCTTTGGCCATCGACGTCCCTCAATTCTCATTACATGACCATAACAAAGTAGCTGTCTAGTGTCCACTCCATCCAGGCCCATACTCCTGATTTGGGATATGCTCCACTCTTGATATTTGGCACGCTCTTCGTAGGTGGTCCATTTCAGTATATCCTATGGCTCTCTTCTCTTTCATTGTCAGTTACCAACAATCGGAGCCAGACTTCATAATTGGTTTCTACCAGAGCCTTGTAAATAGAAATTCTTGTTTTCAACTTTATGCTATAAGGCCAAAGTAGTGAGTTCAAGAGTTGAATGGCTGTTCTACCTTGCTGCAATCTATGTTGTATAGGTTTAACCGTATTTTCCTCTTGTGATATCATGTAGCCCAGATGTTTGTATTCACTACAGTTTGAAACTGTGTTATTAATTTCTAAGTCCATATCCACCTCTAGATCTTCCCCCACTTTTTATATTCCTCTTCGAGTTTCCTCAACACGTAGTCTGCGTCCTCCTCATCACCGGCAAATATTACTTGGTCGTCTGCAAACATGAGGTTCGTTAGATTATTCTCATCGTCAATTTGTGTACCCATTTCGTTCACTTTTTTCCTCCGGTTCCTTCCTGTATATATATTTTAAATAAGGCTACATCCTCGTTTGAGTCCTATTGTAATGGAAAAGCTTCCGAAATATGGCTTTTCCATTTGACTCCTTATATATACATATTCCAAACGGCCTGCACGCATGTTGTCACGTTTAAATTTCTTTATTTTCTTTTCATTGATTTTATTCCATTTACCGACATCTGCGAATCCGCGTATTGAGTATAATTGAGCAATTAATTTTCCCCATTTGACATGTTTGAATAGGTAACCCCTATTCTTTGGCGTATTTATTTCTTTTGTAATTTAATATAATTAAATAGAATTTAATTTAACCAAAGACATTAATCTTGTCCCTCATCTCCCCTCTAATATCGCGACTTTCTCCGCTAGGTCGACGTACCTCGCGGTCAAACGGAGTGGCGCCTTAAAAATTTCGTCCCCCCTCACCGAGTGAACTGGTTGGGAGGGCGTCCGATCGAGGTACCCTCCATGGTGGGGGCAGGCTATTGATATCGTTAATAGTTGAAAGATTTGGGACGTGGCAATGTTCTGTTAATACATTTCCTTGGCAAGGTTTCAAACAATTTTTTTAGGAGCACCGTGTCGTATGCCTTTTCCAGGTCTATAAATACCATATGTGTTGGTCAGTATTTCGCCTTAGGTTTTTCTAATATCTGCTGTAGCACAAAGACTTTATATGAAAAACGACTTTATTTGATATATATTAATGTCAAACATTTAGAACGAAACTAGGTAAAGGAAAAGACTATGATGCAGAGACTAATGATGGTCGAACTGAGGATAAAGAGCAAATTACCGAAGAACGACAACCAGATAAGAGGGCACTAAGAAATTCACAAAAGCCAAGATAACAAGACGATTATGTAATGGACTTTGATGCCTCAGAAGTTGAAGTCATATTTGCTTCACATCGCGTGCGATAGACTGATGATGTAGCAAAGTGTTCTTGTTCCACTCAAGGGAAGATAATGATGAATTAATAAGAGCAATAAAAGATTAAATCAAAACCAAAGGAGTCACAACCAATTGGCATAATTAAAGATGGAGGAGACAAAATATCAAGCAAGGCTAGTTGCTCGTAGATTCCAAATACAGGAAAATTTTAATAATGTTTATTCTATAACGGGCAAAAGAGGGTGCTGCGGGTTGTTTCCGGGGTCCAGAACCGGCAATTGGCATATCAATTTCGATAGTCAAACGACAAATCTGCTTCTGGTTAAAACAGAAAGTACTCCAATTTTGGAGCAGTTCTCCTGGTTTGGCACATACGAAGGAGTGTATTTCACCCAATCATGTCAATACCAGAGAATTACTGAAACTTGATCGTAAAAGGATCAAAATAATCACTTCTGTATTTACAGGTCACTGCAAACTCAGGAAACACATACACAGAATCGGATTACCGGAAGAAACCGAATGCCGGCTATACATGAAGGATGAAGAAACAGTAGAGCACGTTATGTGCCACTGTCCGGCGGCCACCCGCATCAGGTTCTCCATTTTTGGAAGAGACATTACTGCCCTAGCTGACCTGAAAAATTCCTCATACAACAAGATTCTGAGCTACATCAAGGGCCTGGACTTGTTGGATGAACTCTAGGATGCCATCCGTTACACAATAGGACCAAGCGGCCGAGGTGGAAGGAGCGATCAACGACGCAGCGGATGACATCATTTCGCCAAGTAAAGCAGTAGTAATTCCATAACGGAAAAAAATCTAGCCGTGCATACAACGACATCGGGCAATCTAACTTTTTTACTTACATCGATTTAAAAAGGAGTGGGAATACCCCGCCATTAAAAATCATGTATTAGATCTGTCAATCACTATTAAACTCTGTTTGTGTAAGTAACAAATCGTTAGTACTTCGAAAGACACTTAATTTTTTTCTAATATCATGTGGGACCCTACAAACTTGTGCATTTTCGCAGAAGAACCCGGTATTTCAAATTGTAAAACATTTGAGGTCATTGGAAACATCTTAGGGCAACTGGGACACTAAAACTTCTACGAGTAAGCGCCGATCGGCAAAGATTTCAAGATTTTAACTCGATGATGTTAAATTATCTCTTAGTCCTAGCACCATAAGACTGTCATTGCATGTTTCATCTACTGACCAATATTGCGCGAGGAACAATTGTATCCGTGTCAAAATTATAACAAGGGCGGAAATTTCTGTTAGTTGTTAATTTAATAAAACTCCGAGCCGCCCGCTGATTACCGATGAATCTTGCTTCACACAAATGGGATTACTGATTTTCGAGTCACGCACATTTGGGACGAAGAAAACCGTCATGCGATAACACCTTTTGCAGAAAAAATGCTTGTTGTGGTCTCCTCGGTGCAGGGATATCATACATTTTTGCAAAATAATGCCTAAGGGGTTCTACAAGATATACCGATTGCCAGTAAGCAGGGGATTGGTTTATACGTGACGGTACCTAACCCCACTTTGCTCATATTGCCGCCGATTATTTAAACACAGTATATGATAAGGCATGGGTTGGACGGAACGCACATCTCCAAAGTAGTGCATTCCAATTCTAAAATATCCTGTTTTGTTTATTGGTTTCACCATTGATTTTGTGTTTTTTTTACAATTCACAAATAATCTCTGAAAATTCAATTATCTTCTGACAGCGACAGTTTATCCAGCTATCTTAGGTTTGCGGGTGTTACCAAGGATTTTCATCTTCCAATTACGCAGTGTAACAAAAGCTGGTTTTCCCCTAGAACCTCCTTCCACGTACAAACTTTGCGATATTTGTATTGTTTTCCTCGTACAACACGATCGATATAATACGATGGCAATACGGCGTCGATATGATGACAATATGATGACAATCCCGAGCCGCTTTTGCATAAAAATATTATGAGAAATTTCCTCTTTCAGATACTTCCATGTGTTTTAAGACACATAATTATACTTTCTTATGTCATTTAACTAAAGACATTATGAAACGCAGCACTTGGATGATAATTCCTTCTCAATATTGACTTCACATACCTGTAGGTATTGTTATAGTACCGAGAATAATGAATAGTCTTTAAGATGAAAAGTTAACAAGCAACTTTACCACGTACAAATAAGTTCATATAATTTCAACCTCTGCTTTACAATTATACACACCAAGCGAACACAATTTGCACTTTGCGTTCGTAAGCCAACAGAGACGTATTTGATATTCCAAAGCCAAATTTAGAGCTGCGAACGTCAAGTGGAACAGGAAAGTCTTTCGTTTTTTTTTCTTCGCTGTCGTACGCTACAACCGGCAAACTACCCGTAGAATATGCATGAAGAGGGCGCAGCTTGAAAGGAGGCGGTTTAGCGCTCGAGTATTTTCCCGGGTAGTTTCGGCATGCAAATCATCAAGTCTATTATCACATGCGAATTAGAGGAACGTAAACACATACATACGTATGCAGGTAAGCAAGGAATGCTTTCAACAAGTACACAGCCAGCATACATGATACAATAAGCAAACAAGCTGACGTGCTGTTTGCCGACTGCCTCTTTGTCTCGGACTGTAAAAGACATTGTAACAGAATGTAGAAGATATAGACGTTGAATTTAATTGTTTTAAAAATTCAGTAAGAGTAACAAATCCTAACAACGAAATTGATGGGATGTTAAAGGCCTAATCAAATTTTATAAATATTCGTTTTCCTGTTTGAAGAATAGAATCATATTCTTCTGATTCGATACGTATTATATTGAGAATATACAGGATGTTTACGGTCTTGTGTGGGTGATTAAACATCTTAAAATAGGATTAACGTAAAACTATCTTAACAAAGTTGCATAATAAGAGAGATATTAATGTTTAAAAAAATTGTCGTTTTTATTCTTTTTTAAGTGGTGATTAAGCATATTAATTTAAACAATTTCTTTATGTTTTTCATGGAATCCACTTCACACTAGTTGTTCAAAGTTATCGCCGTGTTGTTGAACGCAAAGTCTCGCTCGACGTATCCATGAATTGACTAGGCCTTGGTCTTGCCGTCGAATTGTCGCCGCAGCTGCCTCAACACGGTTACGAAGATCATCTAAATCAATTATATCTTTGGTGTATACCATGGCCTTCATAATGTCCCATAAGTAGAAATCACCATAAGTTAACAACATGTCAACGTACCCACACTAGTATACCTTTGGTGTAAACCAGGGGTTACTCGACCAACAGAGGGCTCTGAGTGTAAAATTGCGGAACATAACATAAAATATTTTAAATTTATATTACAACTCTTTCCGTTGTTAATAGTTTTTTTTGTTTTTACTTATGTTTATTATTATTGTGTTTTTCGTCTGTAAAGATTGACGTGTCCCGACTTACTTTGTTAACGCACGTCGAGCTAAAAATTATTCATCACCAGGTACCTAGAAGCGACTGTAGTTTTTAGTGTAATTATATTCCTAATGGCTATATATTTGTTGAGTAGGGTAGATTATTGTTAGAGCGAATTGTTTTTCTTCAGAGTGTTTAGTCTGTAGGTTGCTATTGTGGAAGTCAGTACGTGAATAAAATTATTGTTAAAATTGGTTGATGCGTTATTGTGTTTGAAAAATCACCGGTCAATTCACGTGAAAATGTATGCGAGTGTATGGCGATCGTAACATAGGGGATTTTTTGATACCAAGAGGTTATTCATACTGAGAACGAGGCCAGTTCTATTTATAACAGGATCTTTAGCCTTTCCTACTCTTTTTGTAATTATAAAACATTAAGTTGATCCAAGATAATAAATATTGCCCTATCTTATCACATGGATGCATCTCACAACTGTTTGGATACAAAAATTTTATCTACTGCATCCCAGTTTACGAACCTTAATATCTAATTACCTTAAATAAACATTAGCTTTCACTTAGCTCCCTTACCATGCACGCACGGAATTGAATCTATCAACAGGAGAAGCGATTGAACGGGTCGAATGCTTAATTGAAGGTTCCTTATTATGGAAGTAGTACACATCCTATGATGTTATAACACTGCACAGACATCCACTTCGGTAGTAGTAGCATCTTCCTAAAGGATCGCGCGGCCGGAAGTTCTTGCGTCCGTAGAGTATACCCTGGCAGCCCCGTATATTTCAGAATTCGCCACTCATAACGGGTTACGTAATATTTAGACGTAAGGGCATTACGAGACGCCCAAGGGACCCGGGACGTCCCTAACACCTCCGCCGCCTCGCAGGTGACCCAATTTTGCTATTTATTCCCCGTCGCGTCGTTTGCGAATAGCTGGCTATCGACGTGTGTTTGAAGTTTCGGTATATTTATGCGTTTTCCGGTTTAGTTCTAATGTTAGCTCCCTGTATATCGATTTCATTTCGATCTTGTTATTTAATAGACGAAAGTTCTGGGATAGGGTATATATACTTTTATGATACTTCTGGCATACAGGCCGTTTAGTTAATATTACAACCAACGCGATGTCTTTTACTCTTTAACTCTATATTATGGTAACAGTCTATCTATCTATAAGCGGCTTATATACATATAATTTTGCCATATACCGCATCCCAATCTCCAAGAGGCTCTGTCTCTAAAACCATCTTCCTCCAATCCTCTCTTCTGCATAGCTTCGTTAATTCCTTTTTTCCAACTCTTTCCTGGTCTTCCCTTTTTCTTCTATCATCAAGCTTCCATTTCCAAACCCTTTGTGGTAGTCTGTCCTGGTCCATTCTCCTCATGTGGTCATACCACAATAGTAGTTTCCGTTCTATTTTATTGATTAATCTTGTGTCATTATTTCTCTTATTCTTTCGTTTCTTTCGTGGTCCAATAATGTCTCCTTGCAACATCGTCTGCAATACATCATCTCTGTTGCTATTATTTTGTTTTCCGTCTTTATTCAACGTCAACACTTCACTTCCATAGGTAACACAGTTTTCGACTAAAGAGTGGAACATCCGGGTTTTTGTTTTCTTTGAAATATTGTCGTTTCACATCAGAATGTGTAGTTGTATAGTTATAATTTTTCCCTATGTTATTTTATTCTGTATGTCTATTTCATCTCTACCATCCAAAGTTAACGTAATTCCTAGATATTTATACGCAACTGTCTTTTTTAACACTTCATTTTCTACCACTAACTGTATTCCTTGTGTACCGATTACCATATACTCTGTCTTCTTCATGTTGATCTCGCGTACTCTTCCCTCAGATTCCTGAACATGTAATCGATATCATCCCCGTCCTGGGCTAATATAACCTAATCATCAGCGAACTCCAGACTATATACATGCTGTTCAACGAGAAACACACCCATCGGCATACATTTCCTTCTCCAATACCTCAGTGCCGCATTCACATATATTTTAAATAACGTTGGTGATATGCAGCATCCCTGTCGCAGCCCTTCATTTACAATGAATTCATCCGAGCAATTGCTTCCGACTTTCACTCTGCTTTTATTGTTTTTGTATAATAAACACACTGTTCGAATTACTCCTCCCGCAAAAAGTATTAATTAATTCGCGTGTTTCGGGAATACGTGGATTCCCATTATCAAGTCGGATACCCAATGACTGGGGAGATCGCTTAAACTTGCACCACTTTCTCCTCTTCCTTCACTCTCTTTACCTACCCCAAAAAACACATGCACCATTTTTTCCACTCCGCCCTGAATGGGAGAATTCTAAGAAAGGACCGCACGCCGTCTCAAGAGGACGTTTTTAACCGCTCATAATAAATCAATTAGAAAGATAGAGGCGCTCCCTCGCGATTTAGAAGATTTCTGTTCTTTTCAATATAAATCGATTCATAAGCATCTAGCTCGCGCGTCGATGTTACTAGATCTTTACTGCTTTTGTATAATTGTTTAACTGCGTTAACAGATCTTCCAGGTCTGAAACCATTCTATTTCATTATGGTAACGGTAATACTTTAAAATGATCCCCAAATGACTTGAAGAATAGATAAATCAATCATCCCATTAAATTTAAACAAACAGAAACAGTTATAATACCTGTATCATTGACCACAATATATGGTACCTACACCATATGATCATCGTTTGGCCATACGGCTGATAATGATAATTCTCCTATTTTCGAAACAAATGTCCCTAATCATAGAATTTAGTCTGAGATGAGGAGTGATCTGACATATTGTGTTCACTATACTACCTCATAGTTCTTGAAATCTTTCCGATCTCATAAGCTAATTTTGGTATGGATCGATAGATGATAATTTGTTGAAAATATCCAACATCAAGAATATTTTGCTCCTACCTTTCCTCCATACTAAGAAAACATTGCTGGAAACGAAACATGCACAAAGAACGCAAAATTAATTTTGAATTTAATCAATACAGTTATTCAATTTAATTTGTAGATGTTACTAGCAACCATTTAAAATTTAACATCGTTAATAGAATGCATCAAAAGGTAAACTAACATTTGCAACCTTATTGAAGGAGATTATTACGTGCGAGGAAACACAGAATTAGAGCACCGTGTACGGGTCGATGAAACGGTACAACCAAACCTATCCAACGTTTCTACACTGGACACGATGGAAAACTCATTTCGGTTATCCGATAACAGTTACACATTTCGAATGGATTCAAATCCAACAATTTGCCGCCTCTGGATTGCGGCTTTTGGCAAACAATTGCCAGTGGGTTATCATGGACGATTTGGTAGGCGTATCAGGATGGACGCGTGAGAACTCGTATAACCACACCGTTTGAGGCATTATCTCTCTTTAAATTGTAATTTGCGGTTCGTTTGAACGGCATTAATTGGAGAGTCTCAATTTGATTGCCTTTGTTGTACTTATGTCAAGGGGATAACAACACACATTGTAGCCCTTTTACAGTTGACACATCGAAATATTTGTCTTGAACATTTTAAAAATGTTAAATTTAAATAAAATAACAGAATGCGATGGCTTGAAATATTAGAGTTTATAAACAAAATCAAAAACCCTAGATTGACAGATGGTGAGATTTTAGTTTCATTTGATGTTAGTTCATTATTTGCTTCTGTAACGATCCCAGAAACCCTGAAATATTTGGAAGATCTGTTAGTTAAAAATAATTTTGATAATAGAAAAACTAATAAAAGCATCAAGTTGACCAGGCGGTGCAAGTTGCAAGACAATTTTCCGATAGACAACAAGTTCTACGAACTGCAGCATGGCACAACAACGTGTAATAATTTATCCCCATTTATGATCAATTTATTTGTGAGAATTATCAGATAGCTAGATAATAAACTTTCGGGCAATTCAATCTGAAATTTTCATTTGATAGAAACTAAATCTGGTGGCGATAGCATCTTCGTTAAAAGATATATCTTCTGACATAGTAAATTGGGTTTTGGGAGGCTTTCGAAATCTTAACCCGTTAACTTCGATAAATGGTAATGAAACTTAACGAATTTTTCCGCTTTCAGCCCTATACCAGACAACCGTTTAGAGCTAAAAAACCGTAAAAATACGCAGCCGGTGAATATTTTGAAATCTCATCGTGCAAAATCGCAAAATAATCAAATACTGGTAATATCTTCAACTTTCCGTCTTCTGGGGGCGGTTTGAGCTTTCGAACTGTGGGTGGTCCTAAAATCAAGACAAACATCTTCAGCCTTCCTTAATTAAGATTATGCAACTGATTCAACTTTTAGTTCACCATCAGCAAACCAGAATAGCAAAATATTCTAATACCTTTCTAAGTTTACGAATGCTATAGACTGCCAAACTATTCACGCGATAACATAAAAAAAAATGGTGTCAAAATCTATTATTCAAAGGAACAAATGTTAAATCCAAAGTAGGTATGAATAGTGAAGCATCAAGTTCTCAGGAACATTTCGAATCATAAATGCCACGTCGTATACGATAATCAATTATCGCGAGGAGAATCTACAGGTTTATAGCCATCAGTTACCAGATACAAATGTCAGATATCCAGTTTAAGATGTTATTGATCGTCAAGGGGTATAGGAGCATTGCTAACGGCGAGATATTCCACCGATAGTTCGACGATAATAGGATCTTATTACCGTTAGAATTCATTTTAAAGCGCTATTTTCCATAAATTAAAGGCGTATACATTCTCGTATACGTGACACATGTTACAAAAACGGGAGAAACGTGCTTGCTAGTGTTGCAAAATTTAAGGAGCAATAAAAAGCGTATGCGAGCACGGAAATATTAAATTTAATTGACAATTTCACCATTTTAAAATGTATTTTGTATCATACAATTTTCAATTTTAACGCGATTGCGTTTTTTACATATGCAACAGACTTGTGTTATAATAATAACTATATAGCATATTTAGTCCAACACAGAAACTCCAAAGGGGGCATTGTAATACAAAACAACAAAACACGATAATGTAAAACACGAATATAAACGAAACATAAATAAAACATAAATCAATAAAATAAATTACAAGCAAATGCTTAAGGATTGCCAGGGAAAAGTAAACATTAACTTTGCAGCTCCGAAATAAAAACATCTTTGAAGATACTGTTATTAGCATTTCTCGGCGAGTGGGTGATGTGTGCTCGGTACAGATATTTGTTCGCGCACTGAGAAGGTGAAGTTGAGAAGTTCTTGGAACCAGTCTTGGTACCAGGAAACATATTTGGCCTAGGAGATGCTTATTAAGTTGTGTACAAGCAAGGCACTAGTTCTCCGTTCTCGATTGCAAGTCTTCAAAGCCATATCGTTCTAGAAGGTATTCCTAATTTACATTGCTCCGTTCATTTTAAAAGATAAATATTTAAAAAATTTTCCTTAGGCTCGCTCGATGACGTCACTGTGTGAGGCATAAATTGAATACCACACCGAAGACCTATATTCAAGTAGATATGCGTATCGCAAAGGAACAATACGAGGATTTTAGAGCGTCTAAATTATTGAAATCATGACATATCCATATCACAGTATACAAACTAGCAGTAGTCTCACTTGCTGTCGGCGCCTTTGATCTTTTGAAAACACTTAAACCGCGCTTTAAGTTAAATTTGAAATCCACTAACATGATATGGTCGTTATTTTAGGTACATACGAATTAGTAACGGTTTTCTAAGCAGCCCTTTTAATCCTTCGCAAACCACAATTGGTTAAAAGTGTATTTACATGGATAAAATAATAAAAATAATTAAACTGCTAGTTACCTTATCACGTTTACTATAGTCTTTTCACAGCATTTGAATTATTACAAATGTATAATAGTAAGAAGCATTTTCTTGTTTAAATTTTGCCGTGAGAATAAAATATATTAAAGAAGGGTGTTGAGATAGTTCTGCGATATAAGAAAATGCCTGAGGTAGTACTATAAATAATTATTAATATAAAAATATTATTTTTATAATCAATTTGAAACATTGATAATTTACCAATGTTTCAAATTGATTAATGTGTTACATTTTTTGTCAGTTTTATCTTTTTTAAAACTTTGATTTAAACATATTAAGCTGTAAAGTATTCGCACTCTTACAAATAATGATAAAAAATAATCTACTGCAAAATCCTCGCATGGTTTTTTATAGGGAACTTCAATCATGTGCGATTTTATTTATTTTTTTGCAAGATATGTACATTCTTAACACATAAAATAAAAAAAAAACATTTCATTTATTATTTGGTCACAATATTGTAATTTTCAATAGATAAAAATGTGGCAGCAAGGTTACAGGTTATGAAGGCAAATATAGTTTTATACAAATTATAATTAGTATGATAAGCATACCTAACTTCGGATATTTAAAAAAAAACTACGTTGTTTACTATTGTCCTTGTTACTGTATTCACTAGTACAACTCAAAACACAGCACTTGATCTTCATCTTCATATATTTTGTCACCAATCCACTGTTTACATCTACTGAAATCGCGGGTTTTATGTTTGACACGTCGCAGAATTTATGCTTGCGCAGTAACCTGCGCCAAGTCCAAACTGTATCCTTTAATTTCCGTAATAATATATTACACTAAGTTACTACACCTAATGAGATGAATAAATATCAATTCTTGTAATCTAAAACGTGAGATTCTACTGATCTAATTATTAATTTCACAAATTTCAAATGCTCCTCTTCGCTTTGTATCCAAAATAAATTAAATTACCATATTTACTTAGTTCTGTCTTTTCTAGTTTAAAAACTAAACACTATGTATTTCATTCGCCTGTTATACAGTGTTGTTCGCAATATACGTGAAACAATTTAATGTTTAAACATATTACACTCCAACCAGATAACAAGTTTCTTCAAACCCTAACCTCACTTATTCATACTGTATTTCTTTCACCCACTCTCACATGTTGTCATAAAGAAACAAAAAATCATTACTGGCATTATTCTAACCATGCTCAAAAACATCATCCAATATTGTGAAATAAAAAAGAATACGGTTCGTATTCCTTTCCTGTTGAACAATTTATCAGTCGTGTAGCTCCTATGATCAACAAATCACCTACTACGTTCTTAATTCCACGAATGTCGTTCGAGTAAACATTGGCGTTCGCTTATAGACAATCAATTCAAAAACATTATTAACAGGTATAGAAAAATAAATATATATTGTCAAAATAATTATTGATTATATAAAATCTTGTGAAGGATCTGAAGTGGTGCTTCGTGAGCAAAACGAATTTGAGTCATCAAACAATCCTGAAATTTGTGGAGGGTGAATTGATTTAACGGGCAGCGTGAATAGAGCAATTCAGAAGTATGTTGGGAGTGGTAATGTGTTTCGGAGTCTATGTTATCGATAGAAAAGGATTTGGTTCAAAATGGTATTAAAAACTTTAATTCTAACGATATAGCCCTGTTTTTTGAGTTAGAAAAACCGTCGCATGGACTTATATTTCCCACAATTAAATACAATTAAGGTAAGAATGCTAATTGATATAAATTAATTACTAATTAATTTATAGCTTTTTGCAGCTCTCACCCGTAAAAACTCAGGAACCATCACTCGTTTTAACGGACAAGGGTGGAGGATAATATATTTTGTAGGGTATTCCAATCCAGAGTATTGTAACTCTGGCATATTGAGGTAGAAAATTTCTCTATAACCATATACATCAATAATATTTTTTCTGTAAAGCTGTTACCAATTTACTAACGAAATACACAATAAATTGTCCGGGGGACAATTTTACCTCCTAAAACCATTTAATACCCGAAACGAAAAATATACATAGTTCCACTAAATATACAAACTTGCAAAATCCTATTCAATTTCGAAGTTCTGGGTCGGATTGTTAGATACATTGTTTTGAATTCGAAATCGCTTTGTAATGAACAACTTTGTACTGATGACACATGCACTTATAATACATGGAACACTTACAAGACTTAGACATTACCATCGTTCCCTGTATTAACACAACTAAGGTTTGTAAACTTACTGTAACTGCATATGTTCTACTCGTATATCAAATTTTGTTTTAACACTCTTGAGGAACAATTTCCTTAGAACTATGTCATGCTTTTGAATTTCCTCGAAATGTTGTGTGCGGAAGGGGTCCCTATTCAGTACAAAAATGGTCGTTGATAGCGCAAATAACGTTTCCAACACGTAATGGTGTTACGTAATAGTTGTACCGTATCAAATACTGTTTTATTCGCGCTACTTATGGATTATTTGCATAGAAGTATCTATAATACGACTACGGAACGTTTTTTATTTAACAATTACTAACACTATATCGGAAATTTCAAACATATACATGATTCCATCCGTGTTTATAAAGTGGGTGATTTTGTTGATGGGCGTGTTACGAGAGCTTGCGTTGGGGCGATTGGTAAATCGCTAAACACTGAACATTACTGAATCAATGCTCACTATGTTTAGTAATTCTGGTAATGTACTATTTTGTAATTTCAAAATATGAATAAACAACATAACAATTTATTGATACTTAATACATTTAAAATGACGATCAAAGCAAATTAACTTGCAAAATTCAGCTATGCATAGTTTTTATGGAACTTTTAATCAACTGTTAACACTATAGTTAACCAAACTTGTAAATATTTATAACAAGAAATTACAGAATGCTCCTCTTTATTACAAATGATTACACTTAATCAAAAATGAGCCCCACGTTGGGCGCCAGTTGTTACGATCTGGTGGGCGTGCGAGCGTTGCTATGCGCGTGTACACAACAAGAAATGGCACACCTGGATGCAACTTATTCGATAAACAAAATACGACACGGTGAATATTAGAGTTAGGCGGCGAATCGGTAGTAAAATACAGAGATGCCTTAAAATAACATTATTTACAGACGAGTAATCGAAATTCAGCATAAACAACAATTAATCTAGTAATAAAAACAGCAATAATAATGAACCCAAATTGATGTATAAAAAACACAGTGGATGGAACGAATAATTAACGCGTTCAAAAGAAAAAGATTGATTGATCCAACAAAGTAAAACGCCGCGTGGTCGGTACACGTGATGTGACTAAAACGTGGTAGACGCAATTTCTGCAGTGATTGTGAATATTATGTCTGGCAGTTATTATAAGGACCTCTTACGCAGGTTAATTAAAGTAAAAGAAGAAGAATATATGTAATGTAAAAAAAGTGTGAGTGATACTTAACTCGTTACTTCAAGGCAAGGGGCTTCGAAGCGTGGCGATGCTGAGGGGCAGCGTAATGGCGTTAAGGTAGCACTACACGAGTCGTACTGTACTTGTACTTAACTGGAGAAGCCTTGGACGAAAAAAGAGAGCGAACGTTTTGCGTGAGGTGCTGATGAAGACTCCCCTAGTGACCGCAGGTCAGAAGGGGTTGGCCAATGAGCGTAGGCTTACAATTGGACAGAGGGTCATAAAATATTGTAACGTTTAAACGCATTGATTAATTACGCGAGCCTAGAACATTTTACGATTACGCAAACGTCACAGTAACCTCGCTCTTGAAGAGAGCTTTAAAATGACACCTAACACCATATATCGCGAATGGTATTAGAAAATTAATAAAAGAGTTCTGACGTGCCACAAACGGCAGCCAGAATCAATGACGCCACAAATGCAAATACAATTGAAACCCTTATTTGATACCCACCCTACTCGGGATTGCTCCGGCCAGCTTAGTAGAGACGGCTGGGTTAAAGAGTTGGCACCACTTCCGTTAAAAATTGTTCTTACCCCGAGATTCCACGTACGGAAGAACAGGGATGAATATCGTCCGGGTTAGATATTTCTTACAAAATTGATTAAGTAAGACAAGCTTTGGTGTATAACTGATATGTGTATTGATATAATTAATAAGCGTAAAAAGAAACAAGTAAAAAGTTTCGAGATTACACCAGGGTACAATGTCGCTGTAGGCCATTTAATTATTTAATTTAAGTTAAGTGGTTTACCAGTAAAGAACCAAATTATATTTAAACAAATTCAACGATATGTGACAAATAAATAGATAAATCCGACCTGTTTGATGAGTTCGTGCCTTAATTCAGGTAAACCGGTTTCTGGCGGAAGGAATGGGCCACTATTCGGCTCGGCAGACCGCGTCCCACTAGCTGGTTGGTGTGCATTTATCCCCAAAAATTCCGATTGTGATCGGCAAGTACCACAATTATGGCAATCCCCAAAGTTAAGGGGTAGAAATAACAAAGAAAAGAAGCCATAAAAATACATTTTGGTATTACCACGTGTAATCAACAAAACAAAAATAAGAAAAAGGAAGGATTAGCAATTAATACCTAGGTGGTGAGACCTTCGTTTATGCTCCACGTGTTGAGTCTATTAATCCACAAAAATATTGTGAACGTTCCCCAATCGAACGTGATATTATTATTGGATATAATCCCTGTATTTCAGGGCGGCTTTCCCATAAATATTTCCGTAATAATTACTTTCCAGAAACCAATTGCTCCGCAAAATCCAATAACAGGTGTGACTTCAAACACTGCGAGACTTGAAAAGAACGAATTTGACCACTAGCTCGCTTGCTACGCCCAAACCCAGATTTTTTTCTGATTTGTCGATTTCTGTGACGATATCCGATAACCGATCCCTATCGACCGTCGCGTCTAATCTATCCACCGCTAGGTGGCCTTGCTACCCTCAATCCGCACGGATAATTTATTTTATTTACAAAATACGTCGAATGAAATCGGCACATTACAGAGCGTGAAATAAATTACTATGTGGTGAATGATGTGAATGAGTTATTTTTGTAAGTACCAGAACGAAATAAAAAAACTACTTCAGGTTTGCTTTCATACTGCTGACTTTCATACTGCTGACGTTGGCTGTGATATTGAATTATAAAATAATTACTTAATTTTAATAATTATTTTTGTCATATACAAGGTGGCGCAAAAGTAATATAATAATTTGAATTGGGTGCCATTTTTGCAGATGGCGCCAAATGTCAGTGTGGTTTCACATTTATGATGTAGATATATAGAGAATTAGTTGTCAACTAGCCATGAAGCGATACACACCTCAAGAATGTGGAGTTATTGTTACTGCTTATTAACAAATTTTCAGTCTGTTATTTTAACGCAGCGTGAATTTCGTCGTCGTGTTCCATGTGCTCGAACAATTAAGCGTTTGGCTGAGCGCCTCGTGCAAACTAGGTCCACTACAGATGTCGTAAGAAGTGGCCGGCCTCGTAGTGCTCGTTCGAACGGGAATATCGCTGCTGTTGACGACGACGTCAGAGAGAATCCACAAACATCAACGAGACGACGATGCACTCAATTAGGCATCAGCAGACGTTCGTTGCAACGAATTTTGGTGAAAGATTTGAAAATGTTCCCCTACAAAGTGCAAACTGTTCACGAATTGCTGCCTGCTGACCGTCGGACAAGGTTAACTTACTGCCATACTCTGTTGAACTTGGTGCAAGAAGAGGATGATTTCGTATCAAAAATCCTAATGAGCGACGAAGCCCATTTCCACTTAAGTGGTTACGTTAACAAACAAAATTTGTGTTTCTGGGGCACAGAGAATCCACATGAAATGCAAGAAGAGCCATTGCATCCCCTCAAAGTGACTGTTTGATGCGGCATTTGCATTGAAAAAGTGATTGGCCCTTATTTTTTTGAAGACGCTGATGGCACCACCGTAACCGTAAATGGTGAGCGTTACAGGCAGATGCTAAACGAGTGTCTTTTTGCCACAAGTTGCTGCATTGGGTCTCGATCATTATTGGTTTCAACGGAACGGAGCAACCGCTCACACAGCTCGGGCAAGTATGGAAATTTTGAGACAATTTCCAGTTCGAGTGATCCCCCGTTTTGGAGATTTGAACTGGCACCAGACACAGCACCAGACTTCTTCCTTTGGGGATTTTTAAAATCTCTCGTTTACCACAACAAACCACGAACCTTGCAAATCTTGAAAGCTAACATTGAAGAAGAAATCGCCAATTTGGAGCCAGATGTTTTGGGAGCAACAATTCAAAATGCCGTAAAACGAGCGCAATTATGCATCAACTCGAGAGGTGGCCATTTGAGCGATATAATTTTTTCCAATTAATGTCATCAATTTTACACTTTCAAATAAACTTTTTATGAAAACAGAGCTCTTTTTTTTTCATTTGTAACAAAATGGCAGCCAATTCAAATTATGACAATACTTTTGCACCAGCCTGTACATAGTGTAACATGTAACAAGTAAGTAAAGATTGCAAGGACTGTGCGGCAGCACAATAAACACTGTTCGGATTACTCCTCCCGCACAAAATATTAATTAATTCGGGACAACACGTGTTTCGGGAATACGTGGATTCCCATTATCAAGTCGTATAACCGAATGGATCGCGAAACAGGTATTCCTGAACATGTATTCCCGAAACAAGTGTCGTCTCGAATTAATTAATGCTTTGTGCGGGAGGAGTAATCCGAACAGTGTCTTTACTCTTTAAGTAAATATATTGTCAAGGTAATACACTAAATTTTTCTAGAAGCATCTCACATCTGTATTAGAATAGTTTTATTGATGCATAGAGGTAAAGTCGGGTGTCCACTCCTATGTGAGGCAGACCGAAGCGAAATGCGAAAAATTTCTCTCACGTATAACTAAAAGTATGGATATCCACAAAGTCAAGCATTTGCAAACGTCTGCGATATTTTCCACATTCAACTCCTCTCTGCCTCATGCGGGAGTGGACACCCGGCTTAAACGTGAACAAAGAGTACAGGTGAACGCGCACGCTGTAAAACGCAAAGGGAAAAGAGAGATTTCGTTTGTCACACATTCTATACGACCGTAAATCCGCGAGGTGTCGTTTCACGCCTCCCAGGAGCCTCATCTTCCCGTCTTTGTTGCTTGCTTTTGTTTTAAGCTCGTATCCGATAATTCTCCGCCGAATCCGTTCCGGATATTTCACGCGGCTATTATTATAATCTCGAAAGCTATAGAAATTCACGCGGGTATTTCAGCTGTCTCGATTTTAAAAAGGTAAAGAAAAACATCGGAACGTTCGGATTTTATCGATTTTCCGAAATTACCGAACTCCTCGGTTAAAAAACATTTCTAAAATTTAATACCCTTAGATTATTTCGTTCCCCGGTAGTTTCGTTCGAACGACGGAAGCTTTTATGTCGGATTAAGCATAAAAGGCATAAAAGAGATTTTTACGTATATAATAAAAGCAAATAAAGGGAAATGAAACGGAGGAAATAAACGCAATTGTTTATTCGCGAATAACGTTGGATACATTCTAGATTTTAGGATAAACAAATGAGAAGAAAAAAAATGTTGCGAATTTTTCCTTTAGGTAGCTACTTATGTAATATAGATATGCAAATAATCTCAACACTAACTAACCAATGCAAACGTATCCACTTTGATAAGTCAGTAAATAATAAAGGAAGCACTAAT
This sequence comes from Osmoderma eremita, assembly GCA_031763485.1. Taxonomy (NCBI): domain Eukaryota; kingdom Metazoa; phylum Arthropoda; class Insecta; order Coleoptera; family Scarabaeidae; genus Osmoderma; species Osmoderma eremita. The sequence goes on from JARFOC010029773.1 coordinate 25,402, forward strand.
ATACGTTTGTTTCGGATCAAAATTATATATTGCTACTTTATCCAATTACAGGCGCATAGTTTATTACTAGAATCACCATACTAGCAAAATCAAATGACCAACCACTAACGACGATATTTAACTTAGCCATACGCACGTGTACTTTTCCCAATTTATGGAATATCGCTAAAATAACTCCTATTTTTAAGAAGGGAGATATTGCTGACATACTCAATTACAGACCCATACATATATTGTTCAACTTTGGTAAGGTTTTTGAATCCGTCTTACATGATCAATTATCTTTTATGGTCAAACCTTTTCTGTTTGTTCATCAACATGGTTTCATGTCAGGACGTTCTACACTAACCAATTTGGCTGAGGTTACTCAGTTTATTAGTGAGTCACTTGAACATCGTCAGCAGGTAGATGTAGTATATACTGACTTTACGAAGGCAATCGATATTATCGACCACACGTTACTGCTTCTAAAGTTATCCAATCTTGGTTTTACGTCTCCAGTCACCGAGTTATTCTCATCTTACCTATACAGTCGCAATTGCTACGTCTCTTATAAATGGTTTCAGTTCAGATTCATTTATAGCGGGTTCTGGCGTTCCGCAAGGGTAACACCTAGGTCCCCTATTTTTTAACATTTATTTGAATGATCTGCTATCTGGACTGAAATGTAGAGTAGCTGCTTACACGGATGACCTAAAAATTTATTCCAGGATATCTACAATATCCGATTGCGTCGAACTTCAGAGGAAGATCAACATTATAAATTCCTGGTGTGTAGATAATAGGCTCCATCTAAATACAGACAAATGCGCTGTTATGTCTTATACTAAATCTAACACTGTCGTATTATATCCCCACTCTGTTAATCAAAAACCAATCTCTAGACGGTCGAGTATCCGCGATCTGGGAGTACTTTTTGATTCTCAATTGTCTTTTAGTGATCATATAACTGAAATTGCTAATAATCTTCTAGGGTTTTGGGGTTTTTAATACGTTCTTGCAAATCATTTTCTGAACTTAACGTTATGAAGATATTGTTTTTTAAACTTGTTCGTACTAAGTTGGAGTACGCGTTAATTATTAGGCACCCTTATTACCGCTATCAGCAGCTTGCCTTAGAGAGAATTCAAAAAAGATTTTTTAAGTACCTGTCATACAGGATTGAGGCATAATTTTGACTCTCTACAAAGCCGAAGAGCTGCTTCCAGTGGCAGATTTCTAGTTAACCTGGTGCAAAATAGAGTTGATTTTCAGTCCCTACTCTCCCAAATTAACTTTGCCATCCCAGCTCACGGTACCAGGCATTTCGAGAGTTTTCGTGTGCCTATTGCCAAATCTAACGTATTGAGGCGAGCGCCGCTCTCCCATATGGCGGTTAATGCTAACGCCATGGATGATGATATTTTTTATGGGATTATATTTCTTAATTATTGTCTAGTTCTTTAAACATTTAAATATCATTTGTTTTGTTTTCATCCTTTTTACACTGTAATGTACTATTTGTATTTTTATTTGTATTATTGACCTGTTAATGGGTTTCTGTTGGGCAAATATATATTATTAAAGGGGTATAAGCAATAAAGACGGACTCCAGTCACCGAGACAATCCATTAATGGCCCTATTGCATTTGTCTCGGTGGCTTGTGTTTGACCGGTGTCCCCTAGATGGGGTATATCGTGGCGCAAGCAAGTGGCTGGGACATTTCGCAATAAGGTCGGCGACGCATTAGCGATGAAAGCGGGTTTAGCATTCGAAAGTAAGCTGATGACGCCTGGTAGGCAGAAACTCGAGTCCGTCTTTAATGCTTGTACCTCCTTCATTTGTTTTTGCTAGTACGATAATTCCAGCAATAAACCATGCGCCTGTAATGGCATTTTTTTCGGTTAATTATTTATGGCACTTTTGATGTTTCTTATATTGCGTCATGGTTAAGCCGTTCCTGGAATCACAACATACGCAATCCTTCTGGCGGAACTGACAGTCCATGCACTGTCCGAGCTAGATGAAGTGCACTGCATTACTGGCCCTATTGCATTTGTCTCGGTGGGTTGTGTTTGACCGATGTCCCCTAGTAGTAACGCTGATGACGCCTGGTAGGCAGAAACTCCAGTCCGTCATTAATATTTGTACCACCCCCTTTCATTTGCCTTTGCTAGCGTGGTGATTCCAGCGCCTATAATGGCATTTTTTTCGATTAATTGTTGGCAGTTTTGATGTTTCTTCCTACTTTCTGTGTTACAATCTTTTGTAATAACGATTCGTATTTGGTTATGCTCCATTAGTATTACTCTTCATTGTTTAAAAAGTTATCGAAAAAACTTTTTAAGCTGACACAGTTTAGTTGGACCTTTTTACCTTTCAAATTTTATTCCATAAAGAAAAATTTAATTGAACTATAGTTAGTTGAGTATTCTATATTATAACATAGATTACACAAGTAAAAAATTTGCGATCCTTTAACATTTCCAATTCTATTTTTCATGTAAATAACGTTAAAATCAATTTCATAAATAATACAAAAGTATGAGGTAGTGGTCGTAATCCATTTTCTGTTCACTGGTGCGAAAGGCTAGGCATTTGGAACATTCGGAAGGCTTGGAAATTATATGTCCAAAAAAAACTACAAAAAAGTTTTGATTAAACGTAGTAAATAACATTTATTTGAACGCGGGATATCATGCGAAAATATAACTTCAAATTCAACACAAGAAAGAGCTTAGAAGAACCTTGTTAAAACTTTGAAATATCAGCGGGCAGCGTTACAAAAAAAGAAAAGCGAAATTTATTCATTCAAGTTAAAGGGGATTAATCCAATGAATCTTTAGACTTGTTTTAAATACAAACTTTATAATCCATGCATTTTTTATATGCAGATATATAAATCTCTCATATTTAATGTATCGTGTTATTGCTATAACGTTGCCGTATCGGATCGTAGCACCAGCAATTATTCGGAACGCAAATATTTTAATAAATAATATCGTAGTAGAAAGTAAATGCTATTTTTAGATAACTAAATATTCAGTCGTGTGCCGTAACATAATAATGTGTGTAGAATGAATATTGAAGTTGCGGTAGTCCATGTATGAAAATAAATAATTCGTTTGAAGAATAAACGAACTTCAAAAAATAGTGAATACAATTAATTATTAGCCAAATCCAAGAGCGATATTTAGAATGTGACACAACTGCTGTTGTGTTAAATTTACAATTAATAATAGTTGGGTCCGATGTATTTCGTCAAATTGATGTAACCTAAGCAACTTTCGAAAAACGATATGACAAGTTAGAAATTTAATCCATTTACATCACGGGGGCGAAGTAAATTATAAGTGGGGTGATACAAGTTCTAGTTTACTTTCTGGTGGTAGGCGGCGCTGTAGTTAGTGTACTTCCGGTACAAACGGTAACGCCGGAAACCATTTTATTGTTGATACTTGTCAGAGCAGCAGTCAGCTGCTTGTGCTTGTTTGGTTTGGTCAGTTTTGTTCTAGATTTTTCTTGTGTTATTAGTTACAATCGGTTAGTGTAGTGATTAATATGGTACAGACTCTTATTAGCTTTGCGCGCAGTGCAGTCAGAAACTATCCGAAATTGAACGACGCACGCCCACTAACTGCCATGCGTTTGCAGTGCTACAATTTCAAATTTTGACAGTTGTTAATTCTATGTTCGCAGAGTATGATTGCAGTAATAAACGGTTAGTGATTAGTCCACAAAGTTCACGGATGTCATGTGAATTTCAAATTTGCACATGCGCATGTAACGTAATTCATTGAAAATTAATAATAATATCTCTTTTATTTCATTATACAAAAACAGATGATATACGATAGTATACAATAAAACAAATTACCTGCATTAACACAGTAAACAAACACTAATACGTTACCTACATATACATGTGAGTGTTACACTTATTAAAACATTTGACTACCGAGTCATTGCGGTGTAATAGGCGTTACAAATTAAGTTTTGTTTAATTTTCTATTTATACAATGCATAAGGCAATGTTTTGACTGTGTTAGGTATATGATTATATATCAGGATGCAAGAGTACAAAGCATTTCTTTGAATTTTTGACAGATAGATCTGAGGTTCCAAAAGGTGAGGGGTTACAATACCTCTAGTGTTATGACTGTGGTACAGTTCATACTTATGAAAGAACTCTGAATAATTGGCTTTGACAAATAATGCGCATTCTAGGATGTATAAACATGGCAAAGTGAGTAAATTGTTACATCTAAAATGAGATCTACAACTTTCTCTGTTTTTAAGACGAAAAATGGCTCTAATGCTGGATTTAGGTAATTTGAATATTCGTTCCATACCAACAAAATTGCCCCAGAAAATCACGCCGTACAGCAATCGAGAATTTATGTATGCATTGTAGGCACTAAGTGCAGCCTCGGGGAAAACACACCGCGATATAACCCGAAGATAATAACAAAAACCAGCTAGTTTCGATGCAGGATATTCGACGTGACCACTCCAGGATAGATCAGAGTCCAGCTTCATCCCTAGGAAGGACGCTCCATCGGAAGAAGTAAGTGTTGTGTCCATGTACTTGATTTGTAGACCTTCAACATTGTTTTTAAAGTTTATTAATTGTGTTTTATTAATATTAATCTGGAAGCTTGTGTATTGTTATATTTTGTTGAACAGAGTTTGTGATTATCACACATGAGGTATCGTCCGCGTATTGAACCGTTAAACACTGCACAGTCTCTGGCATGTCATTCACATACAGTCAGAACAAAAGGGGCCCCAGAATAGTACCCTGCGGGACACCAATAGCACTTTGTCCCCACCTAGATCTCCGCTCACCATCGGCCAAATCTGCCTGAACACACTGCTTTCGGTTGTGCAAGTACGATCTTGTCCAGTCGTGCGCAACACCTCGACCATCGTTTCCAGCTTTCTTAACAGAATCTGGTGGTCGACGCGGTCAAACGCTCTTGATAGGTCTAACAAGACGGCAGGTCTAAGTTGATTTAGTTACATACACCTCCCATAATGCCTACCATAAAATGTTGTATAACTAATTATAAAGACGGTTTGCGGAAAAAATAAAGACACGTGTTCATTTTTGTTTTAATAATTATTTAGAATATAGTAGTAAAAAATTCTTTGTTGTTGTTGAGTACCATTCTACTGCATATATGTAATGAAACCAATTCTTTTTATGGATTTGTGCATAATTATTTTCCGGAACAATAAATTCGATCACATATTAGTGGTATAGTTCTAATTAGTAGTAATTGCTTAGATACTAAAACTATTTTCACACAGTAACAGCATACTACTTATTGACATTTCCCATCTACGTTATATGCGACATATTTAACAAAATATCTAGTCAGGTTGACATTTGCGCACTCAATTCACTCTTTTATGTCTTTGTGATGAGCTGTCTAGACTATGGCTGCGTAATCTAATCTCCATACTGTCTTCCATCAATTGTCTTACGTTGAGCGAGTTCAACGTCGCTTCCTCAAATATTTATCCCACGAAGTTGGTCCACCAAGAGCCGTTGATTATAACAATTTACTTAACAGACATTCAATAACATCACTTAAAAAACACAGAGATACATATATATATAGTGGCTAGTCACCCCAAAGGGGTATCGTCGCTTATAAAGCTTTCTAGATCTGAAAAGAAAAATTGCGGGGTAGATCAATCCCCATTCACTTCTGTTTATATCTTCTCGCATATGTCTCTCCATTTGTTTC
>JARFOC010029797.1:0-31119 GCA_031763485.1 Osmoderma eremita
GAAAAAATCTAACAAAATTACACAAAAGTTTGAGTGTGGGGTAACCGAGTTACCCCACTCAGGTACGCAAAGGTTAAGACGACGAAGAAGATGACGGACAAAGCGATAGCGACCCACATGATGGGCAGCAGAATAATGCTAATACTTCAGGTTGGTTTCCTGTTCCTAATTTATACAATCCCAGAAAGAAAATACCCTCGGACAGCCCCCTGCTGTACTTTTCAATATAAACAGGGGCTGCACAGAACTAGAGGTTTTTCTAAAAATTTTCTCTTTATGTTTATTGCTCAAAATACAAATGAAAGAATTAGAATTCTGGAGGAGAAAACAAACAAAAAATCTAACAAAACCGTCAAATAGGAAATAATGAAAGTACCTGGTATCACATTAGTGGTGCCTTACAATTAAGTACTGCCTTTTTCAAATTATTGGTACAATAATACATCACTGCAGAATTCTTTCATTAGAAATGCTATTAACAGAGACAGATGTACATGTTTACTTTCAAAAATGTACTACAATCATCCAAAGAAACCAGATAATGCATCAAAAATATATTGAGGAAGTATTATCTTGCCTGAAACCCACATTTATGAATGCTAGAGAAGATAGTCCTTTTCAGTCTATCGATGAGACAATGACGAAGTTCAAAGGTAGATCTGCTCTCAAACAGTATTTACCTATGAAACCTGTGAAACGGGATATCAAAATCTGGGAACGGTCCAAAACTGGATACATATACGACATGAATGTGTACACTGGGAAGGAGACCAATGTCAATTCCTGCGATGCATTAGGTGAGCGAGTGGTCAAACAACTGGCATCTACTATCAGATCTTCAAACGTGGCAATCTATTGTGATCGATTTTTTACCTCAACGAAGCTTATAAACACTTTGCCATATGCATGTGTTGGCACTTACATGACAAACAGGAGAAACGTTCCCAAATTCTCCTCTCAGAAATTAGAAAGAGGCAATCCCCTTCTTGTGTAATTCGGAAGGAACAATCGCCACGAAATGGAAAGACACTAAAGATGTTTTAGCCATGAGTGAATGTCACGCCAATGCAGTGGCAATGACTCAACGTACACCGAAAGATGGCAGTAAAAAGGATATCGACTCTCCAGAATTGATGATATTTTACAATAATTATATGGGCGGCGTAGACCTGGCCGATCAGAAGGTATCTACCTATGATATGGACAGAAAATCGATCGAATGGTAGAGAAAAGTGTTCTACAAACTGTTGATGTCCACAGTAATTAACTCGTGGATAACCATCCAAGAAGTGAGGCACAAAAAGACACCCTTATTGGAATTCTTGGTATCCTTAGCTGACGAGATGGTAAGTGAGGGAACAGCTAAATCTGCCATGAAAAGATGAAGGGCAGGAAAAGGGGGACCAATTCTAAAACGCGTAACAAAAATGGGGAATGTCGGAGAACATTTACCAACCGAAGGACCCAGCCGACGCCGATGTAGAAAGGAGAAAAGAACCGCCACCATTTGCTCGTCATGCGGATTTGCTTTATGTAAAACGTGCTTTTTACCTATTCATACATAATTGACTACTTATGTTGTTATGAAAGATGTGTTTATTACCTTTTTATAAACAATTTAATTTTTTGTTTATATGAACGTATGTTTTAGTTGACAACTGGGACTAATACGTCCCATCAGGAAACACGATTGGGACATAAATGTCCCATGTGCTTTTTTTAAATTAAAATTAAAAAAATGCCATATGATTTTTTCTGTTATTTCTGGCAGTTCTTTTGGCACAAATTACAAAGCAAGATACAAAAAAAGTTGTGCATTTTTCAAAAAATAGTTGAGGAGCGAAAGGGTTAAAGTTTAAATAATATTTCTATTGTCTAACGACGCTGGTCAAATTGATTACACGTGGTAAATACTGTTACAATGTACGAAAAGCAACAGGTAATAGATTGTGGATTATGAACAGAACATACATAAAAGAATGCAACGAATTAGCATATTAGGGATATCCATGCATTTTATGCTTATTCTCACTTCTAATTGTAGAGTTTCCTTGCTTTAATTTATTTTAAAGAAAATGCCCAAATTGGGCCGACTTCAATAGTGAAATTATTAATTCGGGAGGGGTTAGTGGTTTATACCACAAATGCTAGTTATTTCAATAATTGCCTAGTAATTTATTATTGGTCTTAAATACACAAATTAATTCTGATTATATAGTGAAATTACAATTATACATAACATGTATGCATGCCTGAAAGTAGGTTCTTATAGGTAGAAATGATTGGAAAATAGAATATTTGAACGAACTGAATAGGTTAATTAGGTTTTGCGTCGTTAAATAGCAATACAAAATATTATTTGAACAGTTATGCATCCGTTGAAAACAAATATAAATCAAACGTCACAGACGGGTATGAAATGCAAACGAACTTATAACAATGATTGGTTTTTCGTTTAATTCACATTGACATGATTTGATTTATATTATTTTGTTTTATTTTATGTCACAAAGCGATAACATAAAATTACACGATTCACATTTGTATCTATTTAAAACCCACCGTAAAAATGTTTTCGAAGCGACAGTCTCTAATATCTGAAAATCAAAATCGGTAACTTACGATAATGAAATCGTATCTATTTGATAGAAGAGCCTATGTATTTTACAATGAACATTAGTCGAAAGTATTCTACCGTCTCTTTTTTAATGTTTATATTAGCGATTTGCTGTTGTGTTTGAATTTTGACCTCTTGGGCTACGCGGATGACCTGAAAATGTACACAACTATTGATTCAATTGCAGACTGTATAATTTTACAAGAACACATCGTTGAATGGTGTAAGTATAACAAAGTTCGCTTTATGTCTCATTACGCTTGTTAAGGGAATGTCTTATTTCAGTTCAACACATTCAAGCCACCGTATCGTACTGTGGTTATAACACTTTATGATTAGGTAGTTGGCTTACTTTCTGTATCTAGAACATCAAAAATTAAAGATCCTGGAGTATTATTTGATCCATCCTTCATTTCGCGGAACATATACCTGCTATGTCCGCATCTAAGGCTCTGGGATTTACCATTGGATCTTATCCTAATCTACTTAACGTATCTACGATAAAGATATTACATTATGTACTAGTTCGACGTCGCCTTTCGTGCTGCACATATGGAAGTTGGACAGATATAGAGAAGGTTCCTGAAATATTTATAATACAAAATAACCGGAATATATCCTTCTCATGATACTGACTATTACACTCTGTTACTGACGCATTATTTTCACACCTTATCCGATCGACAGGACTTCTATAGCGCTAACTTTTTATTAAACCTCCTACATGGTAAAACAGGCTTTGCAACGTTATTGACCCAAGTATATTTCCTTCCATGTCACACGCGCTGCAAAGCCAGTCTTCAGGAATCTTTAACTTTTCTCAGTTAGTTTCTTTTTCTATCTATACGGTTTGAATTCATATTTAATTTAGAAAATTTGTTTTATTTTTAGAGTAAGCGAAATGTATTTTTTCACCTTTGATATTGATATCTAGTTTGGTAGATTTTTATAATTATGATTAGTTTGTACGTTTTTATATTAATAAGGGAAATATAATCTCATTATTATTATTGTACACCTAATGTGTACTTTTGTAGTAAGTCGTCTTGTCCAGCAGATCCACTTATATGTGGTTCCATTGGACAAATAAACAAATAAATAAATTAGTTATCCAGGAGACGCGGATTTCTTGTAACATCGACTACCTATACCTACTAGCACTCACAAGGGAACACAGGCACCAGTCAAATTCAGATTTAGATGAAACTTGGCGGAGTCTAATAGTACCTTGGTATAAGAACAAAACCATTTTCTGTTTCTGCCCAATCGTCCGATTTCGGGTTAGATTTGAATGATTTTTAAATTCTTGTAAATATCTAGGAAACTAAAACAGATTTCTATAATATTAAATTTTATATAATAATGAGATATTACTTGTCACTGACTGTGTTATAAATATACATATATTTATCTAGAAATTATTTATTATTTTGATATCGTTTCCAAAAAAAAATTTGCATCGATATACCCATCAGATTGAGATAAATATTAATTAACTAAAAGTACGAGTGATCTGTCACGTACGCCATTATTATAATGAGTATATAAGGTGGTTTTTTCGTGCAGTGCACATTTGCAGTTTAGCATAATGGCAGTAATTAATATAGCTAATGAATGTTGGACATGTTATTTGCAACTTTTCAAGTAAAAGTAACAAACTTAAGAACTTTCCGATTACGATTGTAGAATTTACTTCCGCCATCGGTGAGTCCACGCTACAAGTGCCAAGGGTTAAGTTGTATATCGGAGGGCCATGCGCTAACAAGTTGCAGGAAAATCACGAACTATTATATTTGCTAGCATACATTTTAGATCAAGAACGAAAAGGATGGGTTTTGCTTTTGTGAGAATCATTATATCTGTGCTAACAGTAGGAAAATAAGCTCTCAGTTTATACAGATTGTGAATTTATTAGATGCATTATTATAGCATCTTAATATTAACTTTACGGGAAAAAAATCAGACAACGGGTTAAGCGCCTAAGTAAAGTTAAGTTAAGGACATATTAGACTGATTCATTTTTAATGAAACTAGAAGCTGTAATGTGGAATACAGTAAAAAAGACGTTAATACTTATCACTACCCTTATATCTGCAATGGGGCAGATACTTGATGATAATTACATTGATCATAAATTCAAATTTGTAAATAATTATCATTCACGGAATGAAACATGTTAATAAAGTTTTTGAAGCCGTTAAGGTTTTCTTATTTCTTAAAAAAAAGTTCTGAAATAGAATGCAATTAATTTAATAATCAAAAATTGACTTCGTGGTAATAGATAAATGAGAATTTTTCACTAGTTCGTAAAACTTATTTATTCATGGTACATGTACATTTCGCGTGCACATGCACGCATCATCTTCCATGGGAACATCCATGAGAAATCCGTTGTCTCCATTCCTGGCCAACATTTTTCTAAATCACCTGGAAACTGGTGCTGAGAGGAAGACTGACAATTTTCCAATGTGTTGGTATCGGTATGTAGACGATGTTTTTGCTGTTCCTGAAAATTTTAACATAGAGTGTTTTCTTAACTATTTAAATGCACAATATCCATCTATTAAATTTACCCACGAAGGTGAAGGAGATAATAAGCTTCCTTTTCTAGACATTCTAATTACCAGAAATAATAACTCTCTCATCAAGAAGACCCTCACACAAACAATTACATCCATACTGACTCATTTACACATCACGCTTACAAAAAAATCAGCGCTTAATAGTTTATTCTGTAGAATGTTCTCCCTTCCGTTGTCCGCAATTAATTTTAACAAAGAACTAAAATAGATATATTCTATAGCAAAGATGAATGGCTACCATGAAAGATTTATTACAAAAATATATAATAAATTTAGAAACAACACTATTTATTCAAAGACACCCCATTAAATTGCACGATTGAAAAGAAACCCTGTAAATATTCAAAAACCATTTTCCATTCTTTATGGGAAAATAAATGTTTTCACTTATATACAAAATTCAACCTAAGACCTGCTTTTAGGAACCATTATGCCCTTAGAAATTTTTTGCCATCTAGGATTAAAAACAATACCACTTTGTTAAAAAAATCGGGCATATACAGGATTGATTGTAAGGTTTGTAATTCATGTTATATAGGACAAACCACTAGAGGATTAGAAAACAGATTAAGAGAACGTAAAACCAAAGACATTAAGAAATCACCCCTAGCAGATCACATTTTAAACAGCGGACATGCCATAAACATGGATGGGATTGAGCTCCTTAAACAAAGTAATAATCCGTATCTAGACATGTAGGAAGCCATCCACATGAAAAAACGCAAAAAAACTATTAAATTATGATATGTCACCCTTAATTTAGACATAAAAAAATCTACCCTGGCTTGGAATATTTTATACCATCATGGAATGTATGGATGAAATAATAGACTATTTATACGAAAACTATATTCACGTTTAGTTACCAATTTACGCATCGTGAACACTAAAACCATTTCTGTACAGCGATACTCTCCTAAGTCGCGAGAAATTCACGGGGCATACATAATTCCCGTGAAACATAATTTCTCCGTCGGAAGACCTTCCTTATTGGAGATTACGTGCAACTACGTGCCACGCTGACATTTTCCTTTAACGGAAATATGTCGCATTAAACGAGCGAAAGAGGAGCTGCAAAACCAATCGAGTTAAAATACTCCCGAACACTGGATAAATGCTGCTTACTTCGGCTCCAAAAGTAAGCCGAGTTCCTTTTAGTGGCCTTATAAAAAGTTAAGTGAAGACTCGTGCCTGGAGTTCGGAGTAAAGGAGAACTTCTAACCAATATCACATATGTGCGTATACAGTTTCGGGAAAGGCGTATAATGTCTTTGGGATCGATGTCTCGCAATAAAGTAAAAAGGCGACCGCAGTTCCGCAAATCGGTGGGAACACCGATTGTTTAATGATACAAGAGTTGATAGCTAAGATAAATTTTTGTGATAATTGAAGTAAATGAGAAAGATATGAAATAATGTCTGCTTTAAGATACCTATATTTAATTCATTTATAATTAAAAGTTATACACAAACAAAATTTGGGCTTGTTATGTTACAAGATTGCAAAATTATTTTAATGAATGTCTAAGAATGAAGTATAGGTAAGCAATTTATTTTAATACTATTTTTAACAGGTGTCTAATATCTAATCTAATCGTTATTTAACCAAAATTAAGATAACGATAAATGGAAATGAAAATATATGTAAAAAGTAAAATAGTGAAACACTGACAAATTAAGCACTACATAAACAAAGCTTAGTAATATATATGAAAAATACAAATAAAAACGACAGAATTAATATAGGCGAGGGATGAAAGCATTTAAAATACAATACTATCCTCGGTGCTGATGCAATTTCGTGAGTGAGAAAGAAAAGAAACTGACGATTCCATGAGGAATGTGAGAAGAAAATTAGCAGAAAGGACCGAGCAAGAGGCAAATGGACGCAAACGATGAGAGAAGAATTAGAATATGAAAAGTGGAGGAATGAAGCAGCAAGTTTTGGGGATACAAAACATGTATTTGGCTTGACCCACGGAGGATGCTGAACATAACAATAAGGACAACTATCCGAATTCGTTAATCTTAGTACAAAATTATAGGGTGGCCTGAAATAGTAAAACTAAAACATAAAATACCCTTACCATCATAATGATAGAAAAACCCTAGATATGTACTTACGCAACTAAGTTGCCATCCTCAGTAGGATCTACAAAGAAAAATAATTGTCCTATCATGGAAGCATCACCAGTTTCGCGTGAGCATTTGAATAGACAACAGGCATCTGATACGTCATCGTCATCGACAGACGATGTTTTATCTTCTGCAAGGCTTGATGTCTACTTCCACAAATACTATAATGGGTGCAACATTCTCTAGAAGAACCAGAAGAACAAGTAAGACACGAAACAAGAGCTCCAGGAAAATTATCAGAAGGAGAAGTAACCGTGTATAATAAAATAAAAATTAGTGAGGGGTGATTTAGTCATAGTAAATAAGGACATTATTGTTAAATATGATTGTAAAGGATTTCCAATCTTTATCACTGGATTAACGCTGGCTTTAAACAATTTAGCAAAACAATAAATTCGAACTACATTTTACCCTCTCGAAAAATTATATCCAATAAATAAATACCAGATCTATATAATGAGGGGAAAGAAAAAGTATTTACGCAATCACAGCGTGTATCTTATTTATCAATTGATATAGATATTTGGACATTAGACAATACTCAGGACCCAAGATTTAAGAAGTCTTCTTTTCTGAACAAAACGCTCAAAATGCACAACAACCTATTATAGATGAACTTAAACGCCAATTCAAATATTGCCTTCTCGAGCAGTAACTTCATTCGTGGAATTATTTTAATAGAAAACTTATGAAAAATACAAACCGTTCAAGAACGCCCTGTAAGTATAGTACCGAAATTTTTAGATTTACTTGGTTTAAATAGGGTCATCCGATCCATTAAAGATGTGGCATACATATAATTCTGTCATTCCAGAACGCTTCCAATTACTTTTAAAATTTTGTGTTATTCCAGCATAATCAACGCTATCGGAAAGAATATTTGTGAAAGCTGGCGCGCGCTTTGTGCACGAAGAAACACTCTCCTCAAATAATTTGAATTATATTATATTTTTAAATAATAATATGTAAGCTTTGTAGTATGTAAGTTTTTGTAGCATCTAAGAATGTTCGATATAATCCAAGTGTATTTATAAATTATACATATTTATAAATTAAAATGGTTTATTACTTCCAAAATTGTGAAATGTTTACAACATTCTTGTATGAAAATTCGTTATAACTTATTCTCAAAGTAATTGCATGTAGAGATGTACACATCTTCACATCACGACTGAATATTTAAAAAATCACATCAATAAACAAAATTAGAACCATAAAACGACATTTCCAGGCGCTGCCCGAAAAACTTTTAAAAAAGGAGAAAAATTAAAGAGGTAAAATAAATGAACACACAAGATTTAATAAAAAAGTAAACAGAATATGTGAAAGTGCGTGAACGCTTATTATATTCACTCGATAAGGCGTGTTTATTTGAAAAAAAAATGCAGCAATGAAATAAACAATAAGAGCAGTATTCTCTATTAAACACCATATCTGCATATACATACATAGCCGCAGCTACAGGAATTTTATATAAGTATATTGATATATATATATATATATATATATGTATACATAGGTTTATGTGCTTAAGAGACCCATCTACCAAATAAAGTATATTTCAAGAAGTAACTATTTTTTTAGTATTCTAAACGTAAAACGCAAATACATTCGTACCATTCATTCAAATAGTATAATCCAATTATGTCAAATCATATGGTAATTATATTTTCACTTGATCAGAAGTCTATATTATGTATTTCGCTGTACATATAATTAATTCTCATCGGTAACCTTTAATACATATGTGCATACATATAAACAGAAGTATGCATAATAAATTACGGGCGTAATACCATGAAAGATAAGCTCTACGCTAGGTCATCAATAGAACAACACTTGTTAGTGGTATTCCACAGTGGAAGATATGCTCTGTACCAGTCACCAACACCCTTTAGCATTATTCCAGTGGTGATCTGATGCAAAGCAAATCTTTCAGGGTATTATATCTAGCATTTCTTTCCTTTATAGTTTCCACTGAAGATGTCAACTTAGTTGCCGAAAAACGTATACAATAAGATTACATTATAATAAGATTACGTCGTGTTTTTTTGATAAAGGAATAAGAGGATGTTACGTGTTATTACATATAAAACTTAACTTTACATTTACATACGAATTTTTAGTTCAATTATTAGCGATAATTGTTTGATTTTGTTAAGTTCTCAGTGTCCGCTACTCTATTTCGCTTGATTTTAAATTGCATTTATATTTTCAAGGACGTATTTTATCCGTTTTAAAATATCCCATATGAAACGACATGATGAGGGGATCACTCGAAGATAAATAATACGGACCCACGCACGATTCTAGGCCAGAGAGATACTGCTCCTTCCACCTCCCTTCATCGCCTATTGCTGGAAAGACAATTTTCCGGGTCACGGCTGTCTTCGTCGCCGGCTATTGTTGGCACGACGACGATTCACTCTTAAGACGAGTCCGTCGCCAGTTTTTATTGGCACGACGTCTTATTTGTCGCCCAACCGCTGTTTTTGTCCCCGGCTATAGTTGGCACGATGGCTGTTCACTTGTAATTTCCTTACATCTGCATAGTTTAAAATAAATATCCTATAACGGATATATTGTTGCGTTTGCTTTGCATGACTTTATTGACCTGGTAGTTACGCATCCATTCTTGAGCCCCCATGAGCTGCCCTCATAAGCTACCTCACTTGGGTTGATTAATTATCATTATTGTGCGACCAACTACCCGGGCGACATCAGTGAATTTAGTCCACACAGATAGGCAACCCATATGGCACTCCAGTACAGAGATATTTTCAGCGGTAAAGTTTAAGAGGTAAGAATTGCAAGGATAGGGTTATAGGATAACTTGCAGTTACTACCTTCGTATCCGCTTTGTGTAGAGACGTCGCACAATTGGCCTTTCATTAATCCATCAACCATTTAATTCGATTAAAACTGAATCCGACTTGCGGCGACTCCTTTATCGTTCTACCGATTCTCGTGATACAAATTTCTCATAAAAGCTGTTTTAGGTTTTTTTTTATCTCTGTATATCTACCATTTTTATGCAAACGGAAATTAAGTTAAAACAATGAGTTCCTATGAGTTGGTAAACTATTTCTAATGAAGCAGATTTGTTTTTAAAGTGTTCTACAAAAATATTTTCAATGGCTAGGAGAACATATTTACCTTTCGAAATGTAAGTGATAGAACACATGCGAGAAAGCCGAAACATAAGTCATAAAAATTAGATTCACTAGACATCATACAATCTATAGAGCAAGAAGAAACGAGAAAGCTTTCTGAGTACACTATGAATGCCCACGTGTATGTGTCAACTGAACTCTTTGAAATACTATTTATGCATGTATAGTCTAAGGGGTGCTATTTCAAAAATGCTTCAGACAAAGAAACCAATGTGAAATCAGTAGCTTGGTTATAGAAAAAAGATGGGGGAGCACTAGGGATCATGAGAGTCGAGCATTTATTTTGTATAAACATTGCGCTAAAATAATCCAAATATTACAAATCTCGAAAATGAATTGTAATACAAAACGATTCCATAGGGATGCGTTCAAAAAGCTTAACAGGCCTGTATAATTTAATACAATTAAATTTCATTTAGCATATTCATTATGTTCTCTTATGCGTAGCGTTAAATAATTTACGCCATTAAAACGCGATAGACTTTTCCGGTAGGTACATGCATGTGGATAAATACTGGAACGAGTAACTGCTAGTTTAAATATGAAGTTCGTTCGTATTGCATGCCATTAAATTTTATCTCCCTTTGTAACTTGCAAATTACATTATTCTGGCGTTGACATTCAGCATTGTACGCTAAGTGATTTTTAACAAGTTTTTCAATTTAATTGAAATAGTTTTCAAAGCAAAAAGGCTTGGCATCATGTGCGAGTTGAGAGGTTGGAATTCATCGGGTAACAGGGGCAAATTAATGTGCCTAATATACAGTGATAGGCAAATTTGTGGAATAAAAGATGTATAAAACAATACCAATACAAAGTTATTTAGATTGAGATTTAGATATAAATGACAATGAAAAAGATGTTGAACATTTTATTGGTAATTGGAAAATTTATTTAAATTATGAACAGTTGCAGCAAAGAAGAAAGGTGACAATGATAATGTGATACCAGAAGAATAATAGTTTAGGAAATATCTTTAGTCAATTAGCTAAAAAGGCCTATACCTCGTGCGAAAACTATTCTCACTATATTTCGCAGATGACTGTTCCCACAAGAAAAGAAAGAAAATCAATCACGTTTTAACAGAACACATGAAACTGAATATCATATGGTACGTAGAGGAACGGTTTGTAGGATTGCTTTTAGATGTAGCAAAACATTTTGAAGTATTGCACAGTTCTGTATACAAAACCCTGAAAGAATTTAAATATAAGCACACAGCCCACAAAAGGCAATATCAAACCATCAGCAGCTTTTTGGGGAAGACAAAGTAAAAGAAACCGATTTTTTTACGAAAAAGTGATTGAAAATATAGAAATTTTGAATAGAGTACTTTTTATTGATGAAGCTACATGGCGAGGCAAACTGTCAGAACTTCCGGATGGTATCCTGCATTTATATTGGAACATCCTAAATTTCCTATTAGTCCATTCGTTATTGCTCCCGCACAAATCCTCATGCTCAAAACCAGAGATTAACGCAGTATTTAAAAAAGTCAATCTCTGGATTAGAATAACTGTCGACTTATGGACCCACTTTCTATTGTCAGAAACCTTGATGCAGCAAAATTTCTGGATTTATTGCTAGATCACATCATTCCATTTATTGAGATACTGAATGTTGATGAACCTTGGTGCCAAATGGATAAGGCTCCGACACATTCTACTAACACCGTCAGGAATTCTTTACATAACCAATTTAAAAGACGCTGGATTGGCAGCTTTGGCCCCATATCATGGCCTCCAAGAACACCCGATTTGTCTATAAACGATTACTTTCTTTGCGGTTACCTGAAAAGTTAAGTTCATAAGAACCTGCAAATACGTAACCTGGACGTACGGAAAGACTGTACATGTACTGCATGTGACGGAATAAACCCAGAATTTATTACGAGTTCTTCATAGCTCTGTTTTGCCAGTGCACATAATATTTCCGTAGCAGATTCTACTTAAGATGTATCGGAATACATTTTAGTAGTATCGAAGTAGATTTAATAAGTTTCATGTATGCTGAAAAGTTGATTTTTTCAGTACAAAAAATGATAATTATAGTAGATCCTTTAAAACAGATCTGTTATGAACGTCATAGCTATGTAATAGCACTGGCGTCGCTGGGTTTTGCTAGTAGCTCAATGTTTCACGCTCGTCGCTTCGTAAACGTACAACTGGTTGCTTACTATGTCACTAATGCATTGGTAATTTTCTCAAAGTTACACGTAGGGCAAATGTACGTCTATGAATTCTGATTTCTGAACCATCCCATCTTCTAGCTCATACGAACTCCTGGGACAAATTTTAGGGATTGTTACGGTTCATTGAGCGTACCCCGTCACGCACTGTGAACCGGAATGAATAAGTGGTATGGATGTATGGATATTGATTGTAAGTCGGATATTAGTATTATTCCACTAGTGATTTGTTGAAGAGCATACCTTCCAAAAATACCCCATCTAAGCCTTTTTTCCGTTGCAGGTTTTACCGCTTATTTGCTGAAATACGTATCCATGGTCTTGCAGTCATTGAGGCGATAAAGGTATTTTTTGCTTTAGTTCTAAAATGAAATCAGTAACATCTTGTTGACTATAGGCATTAATTTGTAATATAGCATCTTTAATTTTATTTTAAAGACGTTTAAGGTGGAACCAGTTTTAAAATTATTTTGTAAGATGTAGAACAGCTTACACACAATAAATGTTTGGCTTTTTTGACATAATCTAGTTTGGTATGGGGGCGGTAAGAGATGATTTGCATTAATTCTATTGTATTCGTGCAAACTAACGGCAAACTAAAGTATTAAGCTTGCTGCGATGTAATGAATGAACGCCAAAAACAGTGTATAGCTCAACACAGATCCTTGCGCAACGCCCCTACGCACTAGAACCGCATCCATCCATAACTGCTTTCTCAATAAACATGAAGCAAACCATTTTGAACAAATACAGTATAAATGGGGCGAGTTTGTATAAGAATACAACGTGGTCCGCCAGGTCAAAAGCCGTAGACAAATCTAGGACTCACTCAAACAAAGCCTATCACCATCCGTCGAAGCGTATACCCGCTATAAAGAACTAAACAGAGCTATGCATGTTGTTGTTTCCGAAAAAAAATCCATAATTCGGATTTTTAAATAAAAGGAAAAAATTGGCTAATGTAATTGACTAGCCTTACGTTTGCAATATTCTCCTATGCTTTAGAGGAAGTTGGATATTGATTGGACGATAGCTATTTATATAAGATGGATTCCCTTTCATAGGGTATACTAAAGCCTACTTTAATTTCGATGAAAATATATTTACCTCAAACGAAAATTCTACGTCACTGGTGGCTCTGCTACTATTAAGCTACTAACAAGAGATGATCCCGAACTCAGAAAAACAAAGAAATTCTGAAACTTTGGGAACATGAAGATCACATATAGGTATGCACTACGCGATTTTTTTTTCTGGGGAAAAATACTCTTAGGTGTGAAATGAATTTTTGAAATTGGGAAATTTTCCATTCCGGCTATGAGCACAACTCGCGATCGGTATCAGGTAGAGAAAAAGTTTTAAGACATTAATTGTTGTCACAGTTGGTATTGTTTTCTTACAAGATTTTGAATAAAATATTTGCAGATTTGCTCCCACATCTGCTCGGAACATATTTGCTCTACCTGGTAAATGCGGAAAAAGCAATTCCGCAAGGAATACGTTTCCATAAACACCAGTTATTCCCAGGTAATTATCAAGTACGATCTCCTATTGCATCCGTAAAGTTCGGTTAGTCAACATCGATTTGGGTTAACTAAAAAGACTTGGAGGCACTGACAAATACATACTTATTATGATACTACTCAACCCAAAATTCCCGTCCCCACTCCTGTTTGTCCTTTATATCTATACATCGTTGATGTGGGGAATACATAAAAACATCTTTGTACATACATATATGAATATACACTGCATCTCTCCGTTCTTATTACATATCATACAATAGTAAGCATATAATCGGAAAAATGCGTATAGTTATGTATCCAATTTAAAAATAATAGTACTTTTCTTCACTCAAGTAAAACAATGAAAGAAAGCGTTACACTAACTCAATCTAATCGATACATTGACTAATATCTTAATCTTTCTGTAGATCTGCGAATTCTTACTGGTCTATTCTTCCTCGGCAATGAAATTGATGGTCCAGCGTCATTCAAATTACTATCATTGTTAGAGTAATCATCTTCTAAATTGCTTAAGGTGATCTTATTCTTTGAGTTACCATCAATCTCATTGTCGCTGAGAACATCTGTCAAATCTACAATATTTTCATTAGTAGTTACATTAGAATTTAATTCAGTGTAAGAACTACCTGGATCTAATTGAGATTTCCTTAATTGAGATAAATGACGTTTCCACGTAATGTCTATGTTATTATTTTTATTATTAATTTAACAAGATACACATTTTCACCCAAAACCCTTATTACTTTTGCTCTCGACCAAAACGGCATTGTAACATTACTGTAAGAACTATTTGTCCAACTTTGAATTGTTCCCTCTTTAAAATTAAGTTTATTTCTCTTTTGTGAATTTGTAATACTATTTTTAACTTGTTCGAAAGTAGGTCTATTTAAATTATGATCATTAGGTAACATTAGATCAAATCTGGGTCTTAACTTTCTACCCAGAAATAATTTTGAAGGAGAGCCCATGGAACAATGGTACCATACATAAACAAAAATCTACTCAATGCCAAACTAAAATTAATATTGCCATTATACATGTTTAATTCCTTTACTAAAATCATTTTACAGTGCCTACTGAATTTTCAGCAGCACCGTTTGATTGAAGATAGAACGGTAGTACAATGAACAATACCATTCTTCTTCACAAAATCATGAAACTCGTTTGACGTAAACTGCGTACCATTACCAAAAACAATCGTTTTCGGTAATCCGAATCTAGAGTGAAATTTTCTTAATCTATGAATTGTAGCCGTCGATGTAATACTATTCATCATGAAAACTTCACACCATTTCGATAATGCATTAGTAACAATCAAAGCATATTTGCCTTTTATGGTACCCAAAAAATCTACATGAATCCCATCCCAAACTCTACCTGGGATTGGGGAATTTTGTAATCCAGCTTTCTTGGTATTCTTTTGAACGGATTGACAAATTAAGCAATTTCTACTAAGTTGTTCGATATCTTTGTTTAAAGAAGGCCACCAGATATAAGATCTGGCTAGTGACTTAATCTTAACAATGCTCATGTGGATATCATGAAGTTCGTTTAATAATTGCTTTGGAAATGGTGTAGGTATAATATTACTCAACATTAATACATTTTGCTCTATATTTATTTCATTACGTCAGTGAAAGAAAGGTTTTAAATCAGGACTATCGATATTTAATTTTTTTTATAAATTCTTTATTCTTTGATATATCTATTGTAAAATTAGAACATTCATTCAAATACTTTAAATTAAATACTTCTTCCTTAAAACCCTTAAAAGCTTCAGTCTTCACAGGCAAACGTGAAAGAAAATCAGCAATGTTTTTATCAGACTGAATATACTTAATATTAGAATGAACCAAAGGGGAGTCAATAGCACCCTAGTCAGAAGACAAGAGAGTTGCAGAATAGAACATATGAAATGCTTACAATACTTATATTTCACTACATTACGTTTCACAAAAAAATTGCATGCAAACCTTCATGAAAGCTCCCATGTGAACTTATGACCAACACGATCGTAACATTCATCACATTTTAATCGCGCTTGTTGAATCTAAGATACTTGAGAGGAATAATGTAATACAAATTCCGCACACGGACTATACAAACTGCTCCCAGACATTATTACATTTTGCTACGCAGAAATATAATTCATGTTGGACCAGACGTGATTTTAGAGTTGAAATTAAAAGCTAATTCGCCTTCCTTCGTAGATGACTCGAATTAATCTTTTTTACGTCAGCACCGTAAGTCAGCGCCGCAATTAAAATAAAAGGTATCTTACGCCCTGGAATATTCTAAATTCTACCTCATGAAATATTGTCTGGTCGTAATTTTTTTGATTTTGTGTTAATTTGAACCAAAAATTCTTCAATAGAGGAAAGCAATTTTAGGGGTTTGAGCTATAGTACTGCTGCAATTGTAACAAACAATAAAATAGTTGGAATGTTGTTATTCAGTTTCATTAGTATCTACGAGTCTTGGTTTTACTTCAGGATACGTGCTGAAACAATATCAAATACATCAAATTAGATTCTTCCAATCGCATTTATTTTTTTCTTTTTCTATTGTATAGGCAAGTATGAAGGCAATTGTAGCATCTTTTTAATTTAACACCGCCTTTCGCCATGTGTGATGTCGAGTAAGTGCCAATTCTATTTTTATTTACTTTTTACAACGGTATGACGGAGTTTTAGTTTTCTCCTGAAAATGTTTTAGTGCAACTAATATTTAAAATTAAAGTAAGTAGCAAATCGTCTTGCAAAGTAGCAAATGTTCTTTCTTAGATTACTCACTAAAACACATAACGTATTATAAATTATTAAATAAAATAAAAATACAGTGGTTGAAGCTTCCATGTGCAAAGGTAAACTCCAACCTTTTACTTTTGTATACCTATTATTATACAATTGTCCAAAGACTGGAAGAAAGAGCTAATTGTAAATCTAATTTGTAAAAATGTATTATCCGCTTCTGGCTTGACTTACAACACCCTTTATTTCTCCAAGGTGTAGAGTCATTTCTTGCCAGCTGAGAGGGTGATATAGGCATTTAACAATTTATTATGGAACCAATAACATACAAGAAAAGTTACAAATCAAAATAAATGTACACAAAAGTTCGCGTATGTAGCAGACAAACCAAATGGTTAACGAATTAATAAGAGAACAAAAGATGATATGAAAGATCATGACAGTACATATGATCTATAGGTAGAAACTAAAGCTGTTTAGTTTTAACTTTAAAAATCGGATTTCCATGTAGTCAGTCAGTCCACGTTGTTTTTTTTATCTTCATAAATTACTCTGTTCTCTTCTCTGCTAAAATGCCATCCATCCATCTATCTGCTCCCTTCATGTTATTTTCAGTCTTCCTCTAGGAAGTTTCCCTCCTGACATCTATTTTGTTAAAGCTAAATTGAGGCATCTTTCTCCATTCTTTAAACATGGCTACTCCAACCAATTCCATATAATTCATTCATAATTCATTAGTGGTCATTAATTTATCTTCTTTCTCCCTCTTCGATCCCCATATGGTTCTGATAACTGTTTTTGGTCTTCTTATTGATCTGTTTGCGTGCCAAGTACTAACATACTATTATAGATATTTGAGAAATTGTTGTATAAATTCCCAATTTTATTAGATCTCATTATATTGGAATAATTATTCCTTTTCAGAATTTTGATATTTGAGTGATATTTGAGTTCCGGTTTCATTAAGTCTTTGGGAATTTCTGTCTGTTTGATAAATTATTGATAATAAACTATTTTTAGTAAATTTTTTGTTCTTGGTATTTTTAGTGTTTCTTATGCATGTTTATTTTACAACAGAATAGAGAATTTATAGTAAATCCATTTTTTCTGTAGTTAATGAAAACAAATACAAGCAGAAATAAAAACTAGAATGGGTTCTATAGCTTAGGAGTTGCAAATATTTACTATTAGGTAAATTTAAATAGCAACGGATTTAACGTATACAGTGAGTAAAACTTAAAAGCAAAACAATGAAATAATAAAAGTTTTAATATGTTGGGATGCCTGGAATTTATTAATATTACCTCCCAAATATTGTGCGCGTGCTGGAAATTAGAAAGGTTCTGTCCCATAAGGTAAGAGGGCATAACCCTTATTCCAATTAAACCGGAAATGTATTTTGCGTTTAAATTGAACGCCATCCAGAATTAATTTTATAGATGCAAAATGTAAATGCGGAGATTTGACGATAGATTCCGACCATAATCGATACCGTCCCAAATATAAAGTTTTAAGCTGTTTTTCCTGTAATCAGTTCGTTTGAGTTTTGATAAACTCAATAAACTTTTGCGAGTAGTAGGGAGTATCAAAAGTATTACACAAAGTTAATTAAGTTTGAAATCCAGTCTCCACCTCTTGTAAAACGACTATCGAAAATTTCGAAAAAGTTGCGCTTAGTTTCACGGAAGTATTTTCATTAGATTATAAAGTAAACAGGGCACGGAAACTGTAAATGCACGCGCTGAGAAAGAAACCTACATCGTATCTATACAATATACTTCCGAAATATTCGGTTTAGCTACATTTTTTTTTACCTACTGGAAGCAGCATTCTAATCACAGTTTTAACACAATAAAATGATTTGTATAGACATATATAGTATTTTTCTTGGAAAGTTAAGTACATTATTGCTCTTTCATTTTTCCTAAAGTGTAATTTAGCTTCATTATTGATGATGACAATGTAGTTTTCGAAAGAGGTAGATACAGCATTTGATTGTGTTGTGGTAAGGCTAAATCATGATTTTCATTTATATAAACGAACTGTATATTTAATCTAAAGTTTCAACATGAGTCTTGACTAATGAGTTAATACAATTAGGTTCCTTTGATCACCCAATTATCTCCTCAATTGGTGTATATGATCATTGTCCAATTATGTTGTCAGACAACGGTAAATTTATGAACTACGTTGTGAAGAAGTGCCATGCGGTAATTGCATCTCGTAGATATAAAAGAAACTCATATATTTTCTCTTGGACTAATTATTGCTTGAAAGGATAATGAATGCATTCCAATTAGAAAAAAATCATGCTTCCATCCATTACAAATGATTGGAGGCGGATAGTGGCCCTAAAGTATAAGATGCCTGCAAGAAACCCTTAAAAATAACAAATCCTGTTTAAAACTAAAACGAAATCCATCTTTGGACTTTACAGCTTAATTTAAGTTTTTTTCATCTAACTTTATTTAGTTGTTACGTGTCTACTGTTTTTTCAAGCGCAGTCAGTATTATCAACAGGGTCGAAAATACGAAATACGCATGCTCATACTAGTAAGAAAATAATTTAAATGCATAAAAACTATATAGGTGCTTTTAAAGGAACATTTTATTTTATTAGGTAGATGAAACAATATCGATAATTTTAAACTAAACTATATATAAAAACCTAAACCTACTTACTAACTATAAATTATTTAAAATAAGAACAAGAAAAAGAACATAAAAAATGTGGACGTATCATAGAAAGAGAATTGATATTGGAAATGTATTTAGCAACAATCTGGACAAATAAATTTCTTTTGACTAATATAGGTAATAGGATACGGTGGCTTAAAATAAATTTAAAATAAAAATAGCCCTTACTACCTTGTTGAATAAAGAACTCTGAATACGTATTTCGGCAACTAAGTTGCCATCCTAAGTAGAAAACCACAAAGGAAAATAATGTCAGACGTTGCACGCCGAGAGCAATGCACCTCTTAGAACGCCACTAATAATATTGTTATTGCTGGTGCTTGGTTGAAATTCTCCCTTTTGTGTCCTTCCTTCCTCTTCTGACGAAGATGTCCCCACAAAGTGAGAGATCACTTGATGGTAATAATAGTTGTTGTCTATTAGCAAATTTTCTTTGATCCTTCTTAGACTTTGACGGTACTGTGTCAATTGGGGAAGTCTTTTCTTGGCGATTCTGCTGGAGTCCAGATGAATCAGGCCGCGGAGAACTACGTTTTTCCGTGGTATATTGATTTTATACATTGTTTATTGCTCGTTCGGTTAAAGTGCTTGGAAGAAATGCTTCATCGGGAATTGCATCCAGATTAAGACGATATATCCAAGTGGCTGCAAATGCGGAGATAATATTTTGCGGTGTTACAAATTTATCCCAGACTTTTGTAGAAATTTGCTCATTTCACGTTCTATAGCAATTTCTAAAATTAATAAATGAAGATGACTTGCTGTACCATAAAAAATAAGCAAACATTTACCGGTGAGTTTGTATTTTGCAAGATGTTTGATAAACTCAACAAAGGTATTAATTATCATGATACCTTTTGGTGTCATTAAAGTAAGTGTACCTGCACCATTCTGGTTTTAATCGTTGTCCTTTAAAAAGGATTACAGGTGGGATCCTTACGCACTAGCCCAACTAAAAGTTACCATAGTTAGGTACATTTTCCGCATATTCTTGAGTGTACTCTTTTGGCTCCCTTTAGTGCTAGAACGGATTGCTGATTTGTAGTGTTAATCTGCAACCCTTTTCGTCAACATTAAAAACTCTTTCTGGTTTGTCCATTAAATTAAGTTCTTAAAGAACTTAACTTTAAAAATGGTCCTTGACTATTTTGGGCACGGGCTGGATTCATGCGTTGAGCTCTTCCAATCGAGGGACCTGGGTGTCTTTTTAGAAATGCTCGCATCCAGTACCGTTCTGAGAGTTTGCTTTGTTTAGAAAACACATTTGGTATATTGTTTTTATCGCAATAATTATATAGGTACACACCGTTTTACAACACGTTTTGTTAAAGGGTAACTAATTTTCGATAATCTTACTATACGGGCAAACATTCCTCCTATTGTTCTTGTGTAAGCGTGGCTTTTCTTCCCAACCTTTGTTTTCTAATTGTGTCCTTTTCAAGATAACGACGAAGTGTTCTGCGATCGATTTCGTACAGTTTGCCGACAGATAACTCTAAATCGCCAGCTTGTATGGCGCTTATAGCTTTCGCTAATCTGTGTTCTGACCATTGAGGGCGAATATTTTTCGATCTATAGGGTGACACTCTAAAAAATAAATGCATTGTCATCTTTTTGGGGGTACCAGCATTGTGCAGGTACCCCATGAGCATATAGACTTCACTTCCCGATGGGCATATAAACAACCCAGGCAGACGAAGAAAATACATTGAATTCTAACCTTTAAATTAACATATTTTGTTCTTCTATAATAACAAATATAAGCTAATAATTTAACTACATAGATGCAATTGCAAAAACTATTTTTGACATAATTTCACAGGGGCAAAAACTTACCTTTTTTATAGTAAGTACCGCCCAAACACAATAAATCTCACTCTATCAATGACTAAAACTGAATAGTGTTGCATTAACGAAGGGGTGAGCGTATTTCCAAAATGGGCGTATTCACTACGGGTACCTTATTTATTTAAAATTTAAGCGTGTCTAACAGATCATTAACTTGTATAGATAGGGTTAACAGAACTAAGGAAGCTATAGCTTGCTCCAAATCTGCGGCCTTGTTTAACTGCGTGCGGCTCTCTCGTTTCATTACCCTATTACCTATTACTTAAAATTTGTCTCTGCACCAGTGCCGTTAGGTTTGGGACGGGCTATACCACAGACTACAACATCCTATCTAACTACCTCTGTTCAAATTTGGTTAGCTTATTAAAAGTTAGTAACTGAAAGCGTACTTACAGCACATATCATACACAAATTCTATTTAAACAGTGCTATGTTATATTAAATTCCATATAGATTCTTGATTTTTTTCAAGAAAATTTTAATAACATAGAATCCACAATACGAAGTACTTACATATATTGTTTCGCCCAGCAATACACTGTGGAAAGGAGTTCGGGTAACTAATCCCCATATAACCTGTCATTTTTTATTTGAAATGTTTGATTGTATTGCCAGTATTCAGTGTGAATTTTATTTGCGGTTAAGACTTATAAAGATCGATTTCCTTTCTATTAGCAGTAATTAAAGTAAATTTTCTAATGCTAGAGTACCACTTTTGTTTGCTCACTCCATTCAAGGAAATTATTACAGTTACTGACCCTTCAATCGGCGTTTGATAAGAGGAAGCTGTTGACATTACTTACGTATACGTATTAGGCATGTTGAATAAATTCCATCAAATACAGCGGTCACTTTATTGAACAATAACCTAGCTTGCATAAACGTTAAGGTGTTAGAAACAGACAATAGCACTCAATAAATAATATCGAGTTGTTTGCTCGATAGAAAGGCTTTGCGTTTCACAAAGGACCCTGATAACCACATTTTACATCGGTTTAGCGCTGTATCCGCAGACAAAACATTTCATAATTTCCCCCACAACCTGCTGACAGAACATAAAGGGTTATATACCTTTGTTCTGGATTGAAATTGTGCGGACTACACACATACAAGTATTTATACCTTTGCTTAAACAAGAATATATCTGTTGCCATCGATTTGTTAATATGTCCTTGATTAAGTTACGTACTCGTAAAACACAAAAAATGTTGTGTACTTTTTTGCAAGTGAAGCTTTTCCATTCTGCTAACATTACAAAGGGACTGGCTCCTATGCCCACAGCGAAAACCTCAATAGAGTATCGAGGTGTGTTACTTGTTGTTCTTTTGTGGTAGGTATAAGCGCGTGGAGAAGTGGCATTAAGTAAATCTCGAAGCTCTCTAGGGCAAAACAACAATGTGCTTTGTGTTTAACTTTTGTTTTTGTGCATTTACGTATATTCATTGGCATTGTAAGACAATAAAAGAAGAATTGTATAGAATGACCTTTTTTTTAAGCCGCTGACATGTACGTGGTGTGTAAATTAAGTAATGAGACTAACAACGTAGCGTTTGATACGGCAACACGGGAAGCACGGGACATGAAGGAGCGACAAGTGGACATTGTAATTCGCGATCAGTGCAAATTTGAACTCGACAAAGTCATTTGCTTGTCCGTTCTCGTTTTTTTCCGTAAACCCAGTTTTCGTAGTACGTTCTACAAATGAAAGACATTAATTTCGAACAACGGTATGCTATCAGGTTTTGCTTCAGACCTGGGCAAAGTGCAACAGAAATTTCTGCAAAACTTCAGCAGGCCTACGGAGACAGTGTTTTGTCAAAAGCCCAGATTTTTCGGTGATTTCAGGCATTTTCAGAAGGAAGAGAGTCGATGGGAGATGAGTCATGCAGCGGAAGGCCTTCAACTGCAAGAACCGATATCAATATCGACAAAATCCGCAATCTTGTGCGTTCAGATCGTCGGTTGACTGTCAGAATGTTGAATTTGTCTCACACCACCGTTCATCAAGTTTGACCAATGAATTGGGAATGAGAAAGATCTGCTCGAAGATGGTGCCAAAAAACCTTTCGCAGAAGCAAGAGGACATCAGGAGAGAAAAGTGCCTTGACTTTTTGGAATCGATTGAAAATAATGAATTTTTTTTTGGAACGTGTCATTACTGGTGATGAGGGTTAGGTGTTCGAGTATGTCCCGGAAACAAAACGCCAGAGCATGGAATGGCACACTTCAGGCTCTCCAAAGCCCAAGAAAATAAAACTGAACAAATCAAAGATCAAGAGCATGCTGTTTCTCTGATAGCCAGGGAATTGTTCACAAAGAGTTCGTGCTTCAAACTCAGACAGTTAATCAAAAATTATACCGAGATGTTCTCGAAAAGCTCAGAAAAAGGGTCATTTGTGGAGATGACGATTGGATCCTGCATCATGACAATGCGCCTTGTCACACAGCAATTTCCATAAACGGATTTTCGGCCAGTAAAGATACTTCTGCGGCTCCTCAGCCTCCTTATTCACCTAACTTGAGTCCCTGAGACTTTTTCCTTTTCCCAAGATTGAAAATTGATCTGAAGGGACATCATTTTGGGACACTCTAAAACATTCAAACGGCTGCAACCGACCAGCTAAAGACGATTCCGATATCCGAGTCCCAGCACTGCTATGGGGAATGGAAGAGCCGCATTCAACGTCTTGTGGGTTCCCAAGGGAGTTACAACGTTCAATTGTAATTATATTCTAATAAAAGATATTTAAAAATATCATCCTCATTACTAAATTTACACACCTCGTATGCATACCGAGTGCACGCGCTCCTGCTAGGTATGGCGAGCCTAATGTGTCCGACAAGAAATGTATTTCTCCAATATGTCTGTGTATTAGATAAAGATGAAGCAAGCCAAACATTCGACAGCATATGCATGGAAGCGTAATGCGTTTTCTATTTCATCAAACTGAAGCTTCCAGCCGTTTCTTTTACTCTTTACTGAGCTTGTACGCATCTGGCAAGAATTCACTCTCGTTAATAAAATGTGCCTCTTGGAGTGTGACTTCTTAAATGTGCTTCAGAATGAAGGTGACGTGTAGTACCAAAGTGAGGAAATATGTAAATTTTTAATACAATACAGGTTAAGACCGGGCTTAGTAAATGGTACTGAAACTTGGACGGACAAAGATGGATCGCGATTAAATGCAGTAGACATTAGATGTATAAGCAAAATTGTAAACAAAACAAAAAGTCAGAATGAAAAGTGAAATCCTTAGCGAAAAAATAAAAGTAGAGCTCCTAAACACCAATATAATGGAGCGACAACTATGATTGTTTGGACACTGGACACATATTGTATGTTGGAAAATTGACTAACAAAAATTGTGTACGAAACTCGAGAACCGGGAAAAAGTATGACCGGGGGACCGAGAAAAAGGTGGAAGATGGTATAAGAAAGAAATTATAGGGCAAGATAGAGAAGCGTGAACAGATTGCAACACACCGCCTTACACCTAGTTTTTACCCCATTTTACATCCCAGTTTAGGAAGAAAAAGATACAGGACGATTAGATTATAGTAAAGAGCAGTAGCAAGTACAGAGGTACATATAAACAAATATACATTTTAAGGCCGTTTTTGTTTTCCCATTTTACAGTAAAATATACCTATTGCTACGTCATATTTACGTTTTCAGTAAGATAGACGTGTATACGGCGGTATAAACACTTGCATGCACTTCTTCGATATGCTACTACCAACCATGGCGGTACTTTATGTGATAGTGAGTGGTAGCTCTAATAGCGTAAAGGTTTGCAGAAGGTACGGATGCGCTGGGGAATGGTAGCGATATGTACGCATATACACCATAGTCGATTACTTAACGTAGTGGATATATGGACAGGGCCAGACTCCAATAAAAGAGATTGAAGAAATTGTTTTTGAGTACTAGAACTAGGATATTTTGCTTGTTAATACGGCGCATTCACCAAAATGTCCGTATGTGTAGCCGGGGGACTGTACTTAGCACAGCGGATAAATAATATCCATCTAAAAATTATTATCAGACTTATTTTGGAAATATCTTCTTGAAAGGTGGACGTTGGGCGCATAATCAGCCACAAAATTATCGCTCTTTCTCTCTATTGTACTTTTTTACATCTTATCACTACGAATACTCAACACGTTCTCGCAAGGCCAACGTCTGGTTTTCCCATTCCCTCGCCAGCAATTTCTCTCCGCGAACATCCGCTGCGCCCCTAAAACGCTGACAAACTTCCGGTACAATCGACCATGATCTCTGAATCTCTCTTGTGTCTTATACAATGGAATTTGCTGCGGGAGTATATTCTCAAGTTCTGCTGCGGTTATCCATACTCTAGCCACTCTGTATATTTGTTGCCATGATTTTTCGTTAATCACGTTAAATATAATTCATTTAATTCACTTATATTGGATAATTTTTGTGTAATATGATGATATGATACGAGTCAAATCGGAGGCAATCAATGAGAATAAACAATATTCATACAAGAAGAAAAATATTTTCATATTTTATTGATGTAACACATTCACACAAGACACAACGCTACACAAACATTAGATATTAATCTTTCAAGATATTCTAAGAAAATAAAGTAAGCCGGTTTCCGGACACCCTAAAAACAAGGAACTTTTATTTTAAATAATAGTTGTTGTTACGATGAGAAGCGCTGGTTGATATTATTCAAAAACGGCTGAAATACATCATAAAAAAGTAAATATAACAATATAAATTTATTATTATCGAAGAGTAGGAGGATGAGTAGGAGTATCGACCGTACTGCCTGAGGGTTGAATAGTAATAAAAGGGGGAGTCGGTCGTCAAATTTAAAAACTCGTTTATTCAATAAGCTCAACATTTTGTTGCATGTTTTCAAACTTCATCAGTACCATGATACAAAGAAGTGAACAATAAATAATGAGTTATTATTGTAAAAGCCATACTTATAATTGGAGTTAGTACTTTAACTTATAAACGGCATATGTTAAAATCATTAGTTAAGAGTAAAATAGTCTAAAGTGGTCTACATGATAAAATACATACTATAACTCATGTTAAAAATAAGAAGAATATTTGAGAACATCTACAGAAGAGGCTTTCCTATGTACAGTGAGCCGAAGAAGTTTAAAAGCGGATGTGTATATAGTTTGCTGAAAAAGTTTAATTATTGTTAATATTAAGAATGTTTGTGTAAATTATGTTAGGTTGATCCGTGTCGGTCAGGAATAGTTTTTCCTTATAGTTGTTCTCTCTGTGTTTAAATGTCCTTTTTGTATAACCGCTATTAGTAAAAATATCAAAGAAAATCTTTAAATTCTGATTAATTAAGTTATTGTGTGATATAACTGTAATTATGTGTTTGATTGACATAACTATATTGTATTTTTAATTTATCGGGTGATTTGATTGAAAATACAGGAATCTACCGGAAGCTGTCAGTTTTTGATCCAGTTTAATATCACTTCATTATGGTATTAGTTCTAATAATCTTGGTATCAAGAAAAGGTATGCAATTTCTGTCTCTATCGTGAATTGTATGTGACTGTTGTGATGATCGAGAGTGTATTAGACCATGTCGCCACGATCTACTGTTATTAAGTCATTTACTTATTCGAAAATAAAGGGTAACCGAAATGGTAGTTAAGTAAGTATGAGTTCAAGTGGTATGTTGGACTACAATGACACAAGATCTAAATAAATGGTTAGCGTTTAGTGCAACTAAGCCGACGAGGGCATTTATAAATGAAAACGTATTCATTACGTATCTGTAGTTAATTCTTTCAGCACCACTTGATGTTAAAATATTTGCCAGGTGATGTGATAAATTATAAGTGGGCGTCATTTTGTATCAAGGAAGTAAAGGGAAGAAAAATAAGGAGATCGTGAGGCCAAAACACACACATACATTGATTAGTGTGTATCGCTGAGGTATTTAAATCATGATTGTATAAGTTTTGTTTGTAATACTTTGTCAAAATATATCTATTTGGTTTTTGCATTCAAAATCGCCTGTTTAAGCATTTTGCGTTAAATTATAATAAACCCGACATTCTGTGTTATATTTTCTGTTGTTGCCTTTAATTGATGCAATAATCAAACCGCTATCTGGATGGTATTATTTTGGAGTTGGATTGGTACATTAACATTTGTCAATGCATCACGCGGGAATATATCCTAAATTTTTCTCGTAATCTCCTCAATTATCTATTATGTGCTTCCGCTATTTTTTCCCTTACACGATGTGTTTAATAATCTTCTTCATTACACTTAGATGATGTTTTCTTCAATTATTTTCTTAGATAGCTTTTCTTTTTGCTAATTTACAGGATTTTCTCAATTCTTCAAATTCACTTCCCGAAACTGCTATTTCTTCAGGACAGTATACATTTTCACTCCAGTTGTTTTAGGTAGACAACTTGAATGATAAGGCTACGACACTTATAACATGTAACGTAAGTTTTAAGTCATTAACACACA
Source organism: Osmoderma eremita (assembly GCA_031763485.1). Classification (NCBI taxonomy): domain Eukaryota; kingdom Metazoa; phylum Arthropoda; class Insecta; order Coleoptera; family Scarabaeidae; genus Osmoderma; species Osmoderma eremita. The sequence continues at coordinate 28,016 of JARFOC010029797.1, forward strand.
CTTATCACAGAGATACCATGCTTGGACGGTACTCTTATAAGTGCAGCTCAATTCACAAGTGAATTTACTAAAACTAAGCATATGGAACTACATAGTTTAGTAAGTATTCAAGATAATGAGCTCAACTTCGGTCATATGTTGTGATGTAGGTAGAGCCGTGCATACCCATAAATATGCCTTATACGAAGGTGGAACAATAAATACCCGCGTTAGGAATAAAGACGCAAGTTTTTCACATTTTTTAAATTTTAAATGTAATTTTCTTTCAGGTCGATACACTCTTAGGGATCGATATTGTTCTTTTTCCCATTTTAGCGAGAAACACTAACACTAATTTAAATTTTTAATTGCGATGGATTATCCATCTAATATATGACAAAAATTGGAAGGAAAACGGTATGGTGCAAAAATCACTCTCCTTAATGGATTGAAGGAGCTTTAGTTATCTCTGTTAAAATTAAAGAGGAAGATGCCATTTTCAACATACCTTACTCTTCGTCCAGTGTTATTTTAGATTTTAATCCTTTGATGTCAACAAGGCGTCGAATTGTGGCTCATCATGGAAAGTTATCCATCTACATATATCAGATTAATTTTTGATAACATTGAAGAGAAGGATTTATTTGTAGGGGGGTAAACGTATTGTATTTTCTACAAAAATCTGAAATATAACATTGTTAACACCTGTAATATCAGTGCTAATGATCTTTGAAGTAAAGCGATTCTATTCGTGAAAATGTAAAACACGCTTGTCAAAAGTGGGTGCGTTTGCATAAAATCGAAGGGAAGTTTTACTGCTGTAATACTGATAAACCACGTAATGATAATGCTGAATAATTTATGCAAGTTAAGATAGCACCGAGTCGGTCGCCTCAGAGCACGCAAGTAAGGTGTAGGATATAAATGCGAGATCGTCGAGCACGTGTTTGATTTGCGCAGAGCCGGCTGTGATATATTATGCATACTAAACGGAAAACGTAGAACAATTTACCGCCACCTATAAGTTTCCAACCGTCTGAGGGTAGATGCATTTATCTGTAGATGATGCGTGGAATTTATTTTATAATGACGTGGAGTTCGCGGTTAACAGCGACGGCGCGCTGTCGCAATGTTGATCATAGCAGAATAGCGAAATACAGCATTACGTTTCCGTTAATAGAAAACAAAAATAAACGATGAGGGTGTTTATATCATACGCCTCAAAATTCCTGCTAGTTGAAATTCTATGAAATTCTATTTTTACTTACATTCACTTCAGTATTTTACCACTAAAACATTCTCAATAATGAAAACACAATCATATTTCAATACGAAAAATGCAAAGGTATTAAGCCTTATCGGTCGAAAGCTCTATAGACGTGATTCTCGCCAGGTTGTAGCTAATTTCGATAAATGTGCGAAACGTTTTCGGTATTAAAAGATTTTTGTTAGAAATTATTTATTTTTTGAAGGAGTATTACAAATACAAGTTTCAAAATGTTATTTATAAGTTTTTAATGTATGTTATTTTTTGAAACAATCTCTAACGTGAAGGAATGGTTTCCTGTTGCAGGTTTCACAGAAGTATACTGTCGTTTTTTTCCTCCAGGCAACTTACGGTTGGAACATAACAAACAGTCATTATGCTTTCCCTTTGGATCAATTTGTAAAATATGTAATTTGCCGTCTAATCTGATCTAGGGGATAATTCTTTATTTGCAATTTGCTCGTTCACATATAAGTTTGTTTGAGTTATAATTTCATTTATGAGTTCGTCAGTAAAAAGAAAATTTTGAAATATTTTATAGGCTCCAGAGCATTTCCAAAATATTGGCGATTGGTATTTGTAAAAGAAATCCTATTTGGGAGACCATCATGATCACTCTCGATTTCAATCCAATCATCGTCTGAGTTTTCATCATTTTCTATTTCTACATCACTTTCTTCTGCATTTGAAGATTTTATAGGTATAAATTTCTTTTCTTGGGTTGTACTGAGATGTCACTGCTAGTCTCAAAACTACGTAAAAAACCCACTTTGAGAACAGTTTTCAAAATATTCACTGCCACATCATAACTATCGAAATTTGTAAAATTTTCTTTATTAATTTTTGGGCTCAAAGTATTAAAAATTAAGTACAAGAAGCAGAAAGTTATCACTGGAGATATTAATTGATTCGTTGCTGATGCTGAATTAACAAGGCACCGAGCCCGCATTTCACATAGAACAACTTGCGTCTTGTCACCTCCCACGTGACGTACGACTGTAGCGACAAAGTGCTGTTGTCACGTGAGAAGTGACTTACGACCGATAAGTGTTAAAATACTAGTAGTCAGCAGAATCGAATAAAATATAATAAATGATTTAATATCTATAAATACAATTTTTTAAGATTGAAGAGCGTACGACAAGTTATATCAACAAACTACAACAGGAACAAGATATGAATAATCCCTACTGCTTTTAAGTTTGATATTTCATCTTTGAAACGCATCTTAAGAGGAACTCTTCCACAAAGTATACGGTGTTTGCAAGTAGAATGTTTTTCATCTGGTTACAAAACCTTGAAGTTTGCATGCGTAACTGTGTATAAAGTACTTATAGCCGTTTTTAGTTTTAAAAATATTGACACTACTACACTGGTACAATAAACGTTAATGATGTTATTTTAAGATGTTTAATCACTCCTTGAAAATAAAATCACAAGACCGTAAACAGCCTGCATATACGCGTGAATAAACAATCATGAAAATTAGATGAAACACACGTACATAGTTGGCACAGTACATCATATGAATGGGTGTATAGGGGCTACGTCTACCAATTTCAAAAGGCAAACGACTTATTATTGTACATCCCGGTATGTACAATACAGAGACTGGAGTTGTAGCTAATGCTCTATTAATTTTCAAATCTGGACAAGAAACGGGCGATCATCACAATGAAACAAATTTTATTAACTATTCACACACTCCAAATCTTTAACAGTTTTGATGAACATTTCCAATTTACAGTCGAGTGTGAGAATAACAACAGTGTCCCTTTCCCAGACACTTTAGTAGTTAGAGGTACTGATAATAAAATCGCGTTAGATTGGTACAGGAAGTCCACCAGTTCTGGACGTT
>JARFOC010029827.1:0-31042 GCA_031763485.1 Osmoderma eremita
CAATGAATGCAATAAGCTGTCTACTATCCATGCTACGCATGTAGGCTCTACGTTGAGCGTTAGGTTGTACAATTAGAGAGTGTCGCTAGTATACATGTGTTAGGGTATGGGAAGAGGGAATGAAGGGAGAAGAAAAAGGAGTGCATGTTTCTAGTTTCAATTATTTTCGCGCTCATTCGGTTATTCGACTTGATAATAAGAAACCTCGTATTGCCGAAACAGGTGTCGTCCCGAGTTAATTAATACAATTAGAAAGTGTCGCTAGTGTACAACCTTCTCCCACACCCCGGACGCAAAAATTCTTAGAAGGACCACCCTAGTGATCTCTAAATCAATAAGTGTTCAAGAAATCCATTAGTCGGGCGCTTCTTCTCGATTAAGGTTTTTATTCTTTTTAATAAATGGATTCATCTAGCTCGCGCGTCGACGTTACCGACTTCATTAGTTTTAAATTATCTATATTTATATTATGTCGGGTTTTTACCATATGTTGCGCAACGCCAGATATATCTGCTCTCCCATGTCGGTAGTGCGAAATATGTTCCATATACCTAGTTTCGATAGACCTCTCTGTCCAATGTAGACTTTCTCACAATCTCCACATGTAATTTTATAAATTCCCGACTTTTGTTCATTTCCGGTTTGTCTTTACGATTTCCCAACAGGTTACGAAGTGCGTTGGACGATTTATAACCGATTTTCATATTTTCGTCTTTTACGACTCGGCTAATTCCTTTAGTCATTTTATGAAAAGATAATATAATTTTTTTTGTCAGGGGGTTCTATCGGAGTAAGCGTTGTGATGTTTCTAAGGTGTTGTCTATATTGGACCTCCTTAAGAACGCGATCAACATCTACAGAGAAGTAACCATTGTGTTTTGCAATGTTTTTAATATACTTTAATTCTTTTTCAAATCTGTTTTGACTTAATGGGAAATTAATTAATCTATTTACCAGGTAATTAATGGCATGTTGTTGACAATGGTTTGAATCTGCCATTATGAATCTATCTGTGTTGGTTTCTTTTCTGTATTGTCTATTTCTAATTTATTGTTATTCTTAATTACTAAACTATCTAAGAAAGATAGACGATTGTTCATTTCTTTTTCCGCTGAATGAATTTAATCGACTCAAATCGCGAGTTTAATTTTGTTAAATTTGTGGTATCAAATATCAAAGAGGGAATGAAGGTAGAAGAAAAAGGAGTGCATGTTTCTAGTTTAAGTTATTTTCGCGTTAATTCGGTTATTCGACTTGATAATGGGAATCCACATATTCCCGAAACACGTGTCGTCCCGAATTAATTAATACTTTGTGCGGGAGGAGTAATCCGAACAGTGTGTTGATTGTGCTGCCCCACAGTCCTTGCAATCTTTACTAATGTAATAGTAGGTAATAAAGCATGCTTTGGGTGTTGTGTTTTTAATTGCTGGTAAATATTTACAGTAGAGAGGTGGGTTTTCTGGGGTGGTAAAACTTTATATGCCTATTTCCCATTATAATAGGGAGTATTTCTAACCATACTCGCTGTGAATCAGTCTGTTAGTACACCAGTATCAATGCTCTGGCAATATTATTTAAAATATGCCGAAAGGGAAGCCAATAACTGGGGAAACGCGATCGGCTATTCCCACGTTGCACGAGGAAAGGTATTCAGTGCGTGTGATTGCTGAAAAATTGCATGTTACCAAATCAAACGGTGCATTATACAATTCGGCGTTGCCGAACCACCGGAACATTAGAAGACCAAAATCGCCCAGGACGGTCAAGAATAACGAGCAAAAGATTCACGCCTTAAAGCCTTGAGCAAGTGAAATCGGCGTCCTAACTCGCAGCAGAAATCAACAGGGGACGCGAACGATAGATTTCAATAACCACGATAAAACGCCGTTTAAGGGAAGCCGGACTTTTCGATCGCGTTGCAGTTAAAAAAACCGTCGCTGCGTCGGGGAAACCGCCAAAAACGACTACTCGGCTGAAAATTATAGGAACTGGACTGAAGAAGGTCCTGTGGACTGACGAATCCAAGTTCGAAATGTTTGGTCAGAAGCGCAGACTTTTTGTCAGACACACGAGAGACGAAAGGATGTTGCACGATTGCGCCGTTCCAAAGCACGGTGGTGGTTCAGTGATGGTTTGGGGGGTATTTCAGCAGTGCGGGGACCGGAGATCTTGTAAAAATCGACGGCATTATGCGCAAAGAAAATTATAGACGCATACTCGAAAAGAACGCTGTCACATCGGGAGTGCGGTTAAGGGAGAATTACGTGTTTGTGCACGATAACGACTCTAAGCATACGGCACGAAACTGGAATGATTATCTCTCTTCTCAAGCAGAAGAGAACGTTTTGCAGATCATGCCCCGGCCCCCGCAGAGTCTGGATTTGAACCCCATCGAATTACTGTGGGATGAACTGGACACAACGATACAAAGAATCTGTTCATCTTCGAAAGAACTCTTATGGCGGCTTCTCCAAACAGAATGGAATAATATTTCCAAGAAAACTCTCCAGAAATTAACTCACTGCATGCCACGCGTGGTGCGGGCCGTACTAAAAACGAAAAGAGGATATTTTGATGAACATCCATTATTTGTTTATATTTGTGTTTCTAGCAACAAATTTTTATTTTCTTTTGCACTTTTGTCGTTTTTATTTACGTTTGCAGGAATGTACTAGCTGTCTTAACTTTAATGGCTGGTAAGGTATGTCACTGCTGATTTATTAATTGTTACTCGATATTAGTAAATTCAGGGTTCGAAGGACTAATTATCACGATAATTGTACGTTGATAATTATAATAATAGTCCCTGCAGATAGGCCCCGAGACCGTTAGGGAATGACAGGATGTGATCTGAGTTTGTCGTTAAGTGAGCAGCAACTGTTGTTGTGATATGCTTTTTAATTATATTACCTGACAATAAATATAATCCGTTGGGATCAACGGCTAGACTAGTAACGGCGTCCAAATGAGCGACCATCGAGTGTACCATCTTTCCGGTATTATTATCCCAGAAGCGTATGTGTCTGTCTTCGTGGGCGCTAATAGTAATCGGCAGCGTCGGGTGACAGACCACTCTGTTGATCTGCTTGTTTTGCACGACGCTGTCCACGCTAGACTCCAGACGTACTACCGGTTTACCCGTTTCGGTGTCAAAGATAACGGAATGCGAGCTGTTGTAGGCTGCCACGATGCGATTAGGCTCGTCGTTCACGAAGTCGACGCTAGAGGGCACGCCATCCGCCTCCGACGTGAACGTGTTCAGTAGCGGCACCTGCAACGCGATATGAAGACAATTAATATCAAATAGAAATGAAAGGATGATGAAATAGCGACTACTTCAAAATGTTATTACCTCGGAATGTGGGGCCCACAGTTTCACGGTGCCGTCGCCGGCGCAGGACACCAGGTGTTGTCTTGAGTGCAATACGGATAAACCCCAGACGGCGTCCGTATGACTGCTCAGGGTGCAATTCAGTACTTCCGGTTCGAAGAGATCGTATGGATCTATGTTCGAATTGGGCACGTGCCAGCAATGTATGTTCCAATCTAGACCACCGGAATAGCAGTATTCTCCTGTACCGGAGATTGCTAAACACAGAACCGGACCGGTGTGACACCTAGAAAAAAATAGTTAAAATACACTTTTTTTCTAATTAAATAGAAGCAAATATGTTTGTTTATAAGTAATTTGGTGGGGTTTTTCAAAAATATTTCTTACCAATATCCGACACGCAAGTTGTTGATAACAAACACCTGTATGTTTTTATTTCTAAAATTATTTAGTACAAACTCAACTCAACTCAAATACAAAAAGCCAAGAGGCTTGTGTTTCCCGGGACGGCTCCCATAGTAAAAAAAATATCCAAATTTATCGGAACATAAATTTTCAACATTTTATGAATCTGTCGCATGCTCAAAAGAGGTCACGCGGGTTCTGAAGACACTGTATGTTGTGCTCCATTCAACAAATTGTAAATACGTTTCTACGAAGTGTGTAAATTAAGTAATGACGTAACGTTTGATATGGCAACACGGGAAGCACCAGTTGGTTGTCCGCTGTCGTTTTTTTCCGCGAACCCGGTTTTCGTAGTGCGTTCTACAAATGAAAGACATTAATTTCAAGGAACGATAAGCTATCAGGTTTTGTTTCAGACTTGGGCAAAGTGCAACAGAAACTTTTGCAAAACTTCAGCAGGCCTACGGAGACAGTGTTGTGTCAAAAGCTAAGGTTTTTCGGTGGTTTAAGGCATTTTCAGAAGGACGAGAGTCGATAGCAGATGAGCCACGCAGCGGAACGCCTTCAACTGCAAGAACCGATGGCAATGTCCACAAAATCCGCGATCTTGTGCGTTCAGATCGTCGGTTGACGGTCAGAATGATAGGGGAACAGTTGAATTTGTCTCACATCATCATTCATCAAGTTTTGACCAATGAATTGGGAATGAGAAAGATCTGCTCGAAAATGGTTCCAAAAAACCTTTCGCAGGAACAAAAGGACACCAGGAAAGAAAGGGGCTTGACTTTTTGGAATCGATTGAAAATAATGGAACGTGTCATTACTGGTGATGAGTTGGGTGTTCGAGTATGACCCGGAAACAAAACGCCAGAGCATGGAATGAGCACACTTCGGGCTCTCCAAAGCCCAAGAAAGCAAAAATGAGCAAATCAAAGATCAAGCGCATGCTAATTTGTTTCACTGATAGCCAGGGAATCGTCCGCAAAGAGTTCGTGCCTCAAGGTCAGACAATTAATCAGCACTTTTACCGAGAGGTTCTCGAAAGACTCCGAAAAAGGTTCATGCGTGTGAGACCAAACATCAAGAACGATTGGATCTTGCGTCATGACAATGCGCCTTGTCACACAGTAATTTCCATAAACGGTTTTTTGGCCAGTAAAAATATTTCTGTGGCTCTTCAGCCTCCTTATTCTACTGACTTGAGTCCTTGTTACTTTGTCCTCTTCCCAAGATTGAAAATTCATCTGTAGGGACATCATTTTCGGGCACTCGAGAACATTCAAACGGCTGTAATCGACCAGCTAAAAGCGATTCCAATATCCGAGTTCCAGCACTGCTATGAGGAATGGAAGAACCGTCTGGAAGGTTGTGTGGCTTCCCAAGGGAGTTATTTTGAGGGAGACAACATTCAATTGTAATTATATTGAAATAAAAATATTTAAAAATATTAGTCTCATTACTTAATTTACAAACCTTGTAATTATTTTTCATATATAGTCGCAATTTTGAGTGTTTTGAATTTAATTACTTTAAAATTTAAATTACCTAAAAGTATAAAGCGGTTCAACATCCAGGGAAGCGGATTTCTTAGCGGGCACAGTCTTCTGTAGATTCCACAGCTTGAGAGTGTGGTCTTCGCTGGCAGTAATCAACACCGGTTCCGTGGGATGGAACGCGAGCGCTCTCACACCGTCGAAGTGACTGCGCAAAGTGTACTTGGCGTTCCAGGTCTTCCTAAACGCCTCCTTGCTACTGGAAATATCGTAGGTGGTCTCGGCGTCGTTGTTCACCGTGAGTTGCGCCAACTCGCCGAGGCCTAACGTCGAATCCAAGTTCTCCTCGTCGTTGATGCGCAGTTGCCGGCACGGCTTTGTCGTCGCGTACGACAGACCTGTAAGCGGTAACGATTCTCAACCAAAGATCTAGAGAAGTGATATTATGTTTTAGGGGTATACCTAACGGACGACTGACCGGCTTACCACTTTGAAATGGTAAACCTAACAAAGAAACAGATCTCATATTAAACTGGGTCTGTCGGTTAGTTGGAGAAGAAGAAAAGACACACAAGATTGTATATTCGTTTCTAAGGTTGTTACATCTACATATTGGAACAACATCTAATTTCCACGCTAGGAGCATATGCACGTATACGTACAGTGGCGGCCACCTAAAAGCACATGCAGAGCATTAAGGGTATGTTGACCAATTTGTAAAAGTTAATAAGCATGATGTTTAATCAAACTTAATATACATGCAACATACAGCTTGCGCTATGCAAAATATACAAAAAAATTCACTAACCTCCAAATAAAATAAATTAACATTAAAAACATCGGTATTTTCTAAAGGACATATAAATAGCACATCTGTCAAATAAATTCTATATTCTAATTTCGAAGCCGTTTTTGCATTTAGAATTAATATTTCGTTGGAAAACCCTTATTCGCCAACACCGCAGCACATCTTCTAGCTTTCCACTAATTTTTGGCATCTTTCTACTGGAACATTATACCAAGCCTCTTAGATAATATTCTATAAATGATTTAATGTAGATGGAGTTTTAGATGATATTTCAGTCCGGACTGACTCGTTATCATGCATTAATGTCCGTGTTACGGGAAGTGAATCATCTGCATAAGGTTCCATCACGTTTTCTAGGATGTTTCGATAAATAAATTGATCCATTTTGCCTTGGATTCGGAATATAGACCCCATACCACGCCATGACATACTACCGCATACCATAACACTTCCCCCGTCCTGTTTCATAATTTTTATAGTGTGCATGGGGTTGAATCATTCATTGATATGACGCCGAACATACCTACTTCCATCAGATCCTAATCGATTACATTTGTTCTCATCTGTCCATAACATGGATCTCCAAAAAGAAATTGTGCATTCTAGCGAACTGCAATCTCTTTTGGCGATTTTTCTGTGACACAAGTGGTTTTCTTACCGCAACGGCTCCACGCAAACCAACTTCATGGAGACGACTGCGTCCTCTTCTAATGGATATATCAACATTAAATTGTTTGTTAAATTCAGTTTTTATTTGAATAGCGGCGCGAAAGGGGTCTTTTTTACTCAATCAGTGAATAACATTGTCCTCTCGAGAGGTTGTTTTACGGGGCCCAGGCTCACGTTTCTTATTTTCTAAACTGTTTTCTTGGTTAATATGTTTTATAGCATTTTGAATTAATTTACGCGAACAATTTAACGTTCGTGATATCACAGATATTGAAAAACCTTTTCTTTTCATAGTTAGTTCTCGTTTTTTTTCCGGTGTGCAATGTTTTGCTCGTCCCATTGTAATTAGACCTACTTTCTTCATCATTAGTACATTTATAACTTGGTCGCTTGTATACTTACTTACAACGCAAAATAACACTAATTAAATGTGTAAAAGTAAAATTTACACGGCAGATGTAATACTGTGCTATTTATGTGCCCACTACTAGAAAGAAGAAAAGACTGTTTTCTGCGAAATGTGAAATTATTTTATTGAAACTATGTAACTGGGGAAGTACAGATCAATATTTGGGGAATTACAATATTAGCCTAATAAAAACTTGCACGGAAACAACTTAAGAAAACGATTTCAGTTAAATTTGTCAGATGTGGCCACCACTGTACATACGGATATATACGATGCCCGGCATCGTAATATTAAATTGTTCTAGTTTGATTCATTTTTTAAGACAAACAAACTAAGTATGCTTAGATGTGCAAATAATTAAAATTCAAAATTACACGTAAAAATTGTAAGAGAGAGGTGAAATTTCAAGAATAATTTTCTTTTCAGTTTTTGACCTTTCGATAAACACATTTTCTCTAAAAAGCGCTCGCAGAATCCGAACAATCCAATTTGGGTTTTTGAATCCTAGCATTTTTAATGAAATCAAAGGTGGAAGTGTTGCCCATACGGTCTGAACAATATGCTGGGCACGGTATATGTATTTGCATCTGGGTTTTTCATTTTCAGCGCTTGATCATTGAAATAACGCCAGTAATGTTGCATTTCTAACGGGGAAATTAAAATATGTTCCAATCTGTATAGACGAGAAGAATTTGAATGGGAATGGGGTGGACGCGATCACTAACCTTTGTTCCATTCATTACTTTCTTCTTTGATATCCTGACGTTGATGGTCTACGGATTCGGAGAGCAAGTTCAGCTCGTTAAGAACTTCCATTGCTTCCGCGTCCACATCGTCGTCCAATTTACCTTTAATTCAAAGAAAACAAAAGGTACATCAACACGCTAACAAAAATACTTTATTATGTTAAAATAAACAGGCGAAAAATTATATTCCTTCTATTTCAAAATGACATAGAATTACAATTAAAGCACAAATAAACCTAATGAGAGAGAAAACCAATTTATTATAAAGTACTAGGTAATTTTCAATGTTGATGAGGCAAATACAGTATTTCGGCGACACTCGGCAATCAGCTAATACTTGAGGCTGCCTCCTAACATAATGTAGCTTTTAGTCTAATCGGGCTTGCGTATCTTTAATTTGAGGCATTATCTTTGCTTCATAGGGACAGCCGCTTTACGGTGCTTTCTGTATGTGGCCGGTAACACAAGTTACTCGTGTATTTTTTTTAATTTGAACTACTGTAATCCCGTTGTATGTCATTTTAAAATCGCCCGAAAATAGTCGATACGCAAGGCCGGATAGATTGCAAGTGTATCATCCACAGGCTGTTTATGGTCTTGTAATTTTTTTTGGATTGGTCGAGGTGGTCCTTTGCCATGGCCTCCTCGGTCACCCGACCTCAACCCCTTGATTTCTACATATGGGGCGTTATGAAGACCAACGACATAATTGATTTAGATGACCTTCGTAACTGCGTTGAGGCAGCTGCGGCGACAATTCGACGGCAACACCAAGGCCTAGTAAATTATGCCAATTCATGTATACATCGAGCGAGACGTTGCGTTCAACAACACGGCGATAAGCTTGAACAACTAGTGTGAAATGGATCCCGTGAAAAACTTAAAAAAATTGTTTAAATTAATATTCTTAATCACCACTTAAAATTTTTTTAATATCTCTCTTATTATGCAACTTTGTTAAGATATTTTTACGTCAATGACCGTATTTTACGATGTTTAATCACCCCTTGAAAATAAAATCACAAGACCGTAAACACCTGTATATAGGAGGCCGGTAAATACAAATCCTTTTCGCGGATCGGCTCCTCATATGATGACCATCACAATTTTTATTTAAAATGTACTTTATCGACAACGGCGTAAAAAGTAGCATTGAAATTCGTTGTGAAAATTACCGTTTATTGCGCTGGTGCAATGAAAAAACTTTTTATTGCACAGTAAAGTTAACTAAAGGTTTGCGAAAAAGAACTGCTTATTACAATAGAAGTATTAAAACTGACTAATCAACTCAATTATTTTTTTGCAAATTTATATTTAAACAATCGTAGATAAAACGGTGTAAGGATTTCTCTATTGCACTCATAGCTTTTAAAATACTCGCGTGTATTTTAAACTGTTCGTGCAATAAAGAATTACTTTTATTTATTTATTACGGATTTGGTATTTAAATTCTTATTTGTCTATAGCTAAAATGTACAAGATACAAGTTGTCTTAGAAAACGTTCAGATGCTTCTGATATGATTATCGCATTTCCTTTAATATCAAGTTCTTTTACACGTTTAAAAATCGAATGAACAGGGCCGGAGTAAGCTATCTGATTCTCCTTATCATCAACGATTCTAAAATATGTTTCAGCCTCATTATTTCTTTTTGAAATTCAAATATGTTATAACCAAACTAAATCAATTATCATATTCTTTGTGTATTTATACAAACATATCGTCACGGAATAGCATCACGGTATTGTTGCGATATCCAGTGGCAAATGTACAAAACTTGGCTCCTTAAACTTAATAAGGTTTGTAAATACAGTGCGTCGTTAAAGTTATTGAATAATTGTGTTTATGTGTACTAGGTACCAAATTAATAACTCCCTTTATTAATTTGGCACCTAATACACATATAAACACAACAATTCTTACGTAACTAGAAAGTGGATGTTGTTTAATTTTATCGAACCCTGGTTTATGTCCAAAAGATAGATTCCTGACAATATATTTTTAAAACAATTTTAGTCAAAAAAAATGTTTTTCCTTGATTATATAAAAATAATGTTCCAGTTATAATTATACTTAGTCGTGTATTTATTAAAATATTATTTGCACTATAATTTCTAACTTGTCAACTTCCTGAATGAATACAATTAAAAACAATCTACAGACTGGACCGATTAAAGTTATGCACGGAAATATCACAGAAACCAGCCAAAAAATATTGAAAATTTGACGCCGGTAAAGTTGTTATAGACAGAGGTAGACACATTTTTGTTACGACATTAAAATTGTGTTATTGGTGATTACGCCACACGGAAACCAACTTATATATTTTTTAAATGGAATGTACACTTTTATGTGGTTATATCGAAAGAGAGCGCCAGTAGCCTAACACACTGTATATTTTATATTAACATTTCATGCTATGGGTTTTCTCCTGAATTACTTCGAAATTTGTTGAATTCACCCAATTTTTACGCTTGATGTCATATTACAATTGATAACAATTATAGGTCAATGAAGTACTGAAAAAAAAAACGATTAAAATACTACTACAATAAACTAATAACTTTATTTTACAAGGATAAAGAACATTCATATTGATCGATTCATTTATATTCATCGATTGACCGAAATATTAAAATCGATGTCAGGTTGACTATTGCCGACAGAGTTAAGGTCGATTCACATTTTACGGAACGTCAAGATGACATCACCGTCCGGTAACGTCACGTCAATCATGCTATCGATTCACGCTTCACGTAAAGTTCCATATCAACCACCATGGTCAATAGTCTCTTACATTTTTGATTGTCATGTTGACCATTGTCTGTACCAATATCCTTAAATCATGCGCAGGTTTAATAAATAAAAATTAGCTGAGAAAGAAACAAACCGCAATCCGGCTAAAAAAAACATAAAATGGAGCAAAAGGTATTTACAACAAGAAACCATGAATGAGAATGTCATAGCCTATTTAAAGAATTGGAGGGTAATAAAATTTGCTTGTACAAATACTTTAGAATGTCTCAGGACCCGTTTTATGTGTTTTTAGGTAAATTGAAAACAAAATTCATAAGGTAAAGAAATGACAGCTCGTCAAAATAAAAAATCAAACCTATCTCGACAGTTCGTAACGGTGAGGGTACGTTACGTTACGTCTCTATACTCCGTTCACCGAACAGATGGAGTGAGCACGTGATGACCATGCACCGTCCACATACAAACCCGGTTTTACACTAGAAAACAGAAAATAGTTATTTCCATCCAGCTATGACTATTTGTAACCTATTTCGGAAACATATTCGTCTTTATAATGAAAAGTAAACTTTCATTTTATGTTTTGCTGTCTATTGCAATCTGATTTTTATTTTAAGGTGGAGCAAATGAATAATAAAGTATAAGATGCCGTTGGTGGAAAATCAAAATATTGAAGTGTGATCGGCTCGCAAGAATATAATTTCTCCTAGTAAAACGGTGTTTATTATATTATTAAAAAAGGACTTAGCTGTAACAAAATGAAATCACAGGTTCTAAAAGATGTCTTTTGATTATGGATGTTAATAAAAATTATGTGATTAGCCATCTTTAAAATTCCAACGCTAGAAAAAAAACGCTAAAATGCGTACTCAACGTTCTGTATATATGGTAAATTTATTACTAATCCAAAGTATATTGACACTGTTTTACCTTGCCCGTTATATTTTATGTGCTAATAGACTTTAAAAAGCCACAAATATCGAATATAGAGCAAAAAGACGAGATCAAAACTGAAATAAATAAATACACGACGTCGCAGAGGAATAAAAAGGTTATGTTGTGGTTATCTTTGATTATATATGAACATTGCGCGTCCTTGGTATGCGATACAGTGATGTATTATACATTTTAAATCAATTAGTTTAATTTATTATCTTTCTGTCCTGTTTTAGCAGTGCCATTGTTATATTTGTTTTAAAGAGAAACAGAAATTTAATCTTATGCTATTTTCACCCCTCATTTAAACAAGTCTATAGCATCATTCGAATAATCGCTTCTTGGATTTTAAAGGGTGCCGGTGCCCTTTCAATACGATTTTTTAATGAACACCGTTTGAAATGGAGTTCTTACCAACCAATAGAATGCTTAGTTTTCGTATCACGCATTTGTGTACTCCATCTGTTCGGTGAATAAAGTATAGGTGAACATTACCATAAGAAATCTGTTATACAATATTTTGACGTGACCGTAGACGTTCCGCAAAATACGAATCGAGCTTTACACATACATTTGTTAGTTAACATATTCGAGTCACGGAACGAATTAAAAATATTTAGTACACAACTAATATCAGTTTCATAAATTTGTTCCAGCGATCATTGTTTATGTTTTAGTCAAATATTGAACACGGGCCATTAGATTTATTACATTGCAAGGGTATTCTATGTTTCAAAATTAGGATTTAGTCTAGATACATATTCGGTAAATGGCATTCGCGCACTTCAAAATCTTAAATATACAAGAGAAATTTAACAATTGCCAATTTTTATTTGCTATTAATAAATATTGTATTTTGTGCCACGATAATAGTAATAATAATCATAGTTTTAATAATTGTCAAATAAAATATATATTCCATTAAAACAATGTAAGTTGCTTTGCATGTAACGTAATAAGAAATAACTCAAGTTTCTCGTTATCATAATGTGCCCATAACAACTTTGCTTGCTCCGAATTTTAAATATTTGCATTGCTTCTGTGATATTTGCGTGTATCACTTTAAGTGGCACCCCTGTATAAAGATATATGATCATTGAGAACGCAATTGCTGCAAGTAACATTACATTTTTATAAATTATATTTTTTATAACTGAAATGTTTTAACATCCATGTTTGCATTTAGTAAAAGATCTAACGGAATGATAATTTTTTAAAGCGTATATATTCCCGACAACACGATTTATTGAATTAATTTTTGAAGTAAAGAACGCAAAGCGATAAGATAAGGTATATTTGTAAATTTTGTTTGGACTAAAATTTAGAAACAAGATTTCATGGAATTTATTTTCTTTTATTTTGTCATATAGGAAAAATTAGTTTAGACATATCATAAATGATATAGAGACTAATGGAAGTAACTGATTACTTCCCATAGTCGGAAAAACAAATTAAAACAAAAGAAACGTCATTGGTATAATGAATCTTAATTGCCATCTTTTGATATCAGTCGCATTATAAAAGCAATTAAAATTGATTTCTCTTCAAATTAACAGTAAATTAAGAAAAGTAACATTTCTGTTTTGTGTATCTTTCATCCCCACTTCCCTAAGAATTTCGTTATATTAGACACTCTCAGGCAACTAATACCTAAAGATTATCGCATTTGATTACAATCTAATCCACAATCTTAATAAATTAAATAGGCATTTTATGAATAGATAAAGGATTAACATCAAAACTCTTTAATCACATTTAATAAATTATTTCTTGGATAATCATAACCGCTAATGGAAATTGCCATACCAACTAAATAAATTTGTAAAAGTTATTACTGGGAAAAAAATACCTTTCCGCTTCACTGCCTTTACGTCATCATCCATTTCGTCGCCGGGCTCCACTTCGACATCCTCGTTAATGTCGTCATCGTCTTCCATGTCGACGTCAGCGTTCGTTAAGAAATCCAAGTTGACCATGACCGCGGCTTCCGTCTCCATCATCATTGCTTCCGCCAAAGAACTAGGTTGAGTTTTCTTCGCCGGAGTTCTTCTCCCTATTATGGTGATTTTTAAAAAGGAAATGTAAATAAAAGCAGAAATGAAGTGTCAAACTAATGACATTTCATAGCGTACAATTAGTGATCAGCCTGTATAAAGAAAACAGATTTCATAGGAATAGTTTGTGATTGCCTAGAAAACAAATGAGCAATTAATGGGTATATGATGGATGATTTTCTGTTTAGACGAAAACAATCCAGGAAGTTATTTTTCTCAAATTTTCAAAAAAAAAATTGTTTTATTTTTAATTCCTAGATGAAGACTTTATTTATATCCAGGCTTTCTTTAATAAAAAATGTTAAATAAAAGTAATAAAGGAAAATATTTACTTTTTAATCAATTGATGATAATTACCTTGAGTTTCACTAGCTCTTTTATTAGATTCGTTTCCATTAATGGGCACACCACTGTTAACGTTCTCATCTTGTTCCGTATTATTATTTAATCCTAATAATGCCCTAACTCTAGTCGATCTTACATCAATTATTCTATCAGTATAACCTATTTCCTGGAGGTATTGTCTTAGAAGCTGCCGGCCCTGTCTCCAACTTGCATGGTTCGCCGAGACAGGTGACTCGGTTTCACCCTGGGAATCGATGTTATTGCTGTCTTCGAGTGCAGGCGGCTTCATATCACCCTGCTGCAGGTCGACGCCGTACTTCAGTTTGTGGTACTTGGCCCGTTCCTGCTTCAGGGCATATTCGAGCATCTTTATTCTACGCACCAGGTCATTCTTCAGGTTTTCCTGGCCCTTCCTCTCCCCTTGCAAGAATGCAATGCGAGCCTAAAAATTTTATGGGTTTGTAAAACATCGTGAGGTTCAAAAGTCTATTTACAGCTTCCTAATTAACTACTATAACAGTTGAAAACATCTGGTGCAAGTTGTTAATTAACGGATTATTTATAAGCCAGAAAAGTGTTTATTTAATAAACATTTACTGAAAATTGTAATTGTTTAACAATTGAATAATTTCGCGGAGCTATTCAATTATTTCCGTGCCCATTCTTTCCTTTTACCGGCAAATTCGCTCAGATTCATCTCGCAATGAAAGAACTCACCTGTAATTCGGCTCTGTCAACTTCCCATTGGGATCTTTCCAACTCAAACCGAGCCCATTCATGCTGTATAAAGTGTAGAATTCCTGGGATCGAATATTGTACTTGCGAGTTGGTCTGCTCGTTGGGTTTATTGTTAGTGACAGAGCCGCTCTGCGGGCCCATCTGTATCTGACCCCCGTTTTCGCGAATCGAAGTATCTTCCATCGTCAAATTTCCGTGCACCTTCATATGTCCACCATTGCTCCCAGATCACACAATCGCCATTTTAAATTATGAACCTCCGAACACCAATTCGCACCATCTGATCGAGACTCAGACTTAACGCGCACAACACATCCGTGCGTCCGTTTGCAAATTTCCGATTATCGAAACGGCACAAACGAACACGGAAACATAGAAAACATAAAATTTAGAACTAAATTTCCACAACCAACCAACCATTCAACATCTGGAATATGTTCGTCTTTGTTATGCACGCCGGTAATTGTTATTTATTTTCTTTGTCTGTCAAATGGCCGATCCCCACCACCTATCTCGCGAACGAGAAGGCGTTCAACCAAATTGACCAGCAGAACTGTAAAATCAGCCCGACGTAACAAAATTTAAATCGTAAATATAATCTTGGTTTTCGATGTGTATTCGCGCTCATTGTTTGGCGAAGGACCTCATTTGGACAATGAAATTCTGTTGTCATTAACCATGTCATTAACGGTTTGGTAGGTTACGCTCTACATGTGATCAAGCCATTAAGAGAATTTACAGATCAAGAAATATTTCAAACAAATGCAATAATAAAACAACCAACATAGTGTATCAAAACTTATCAATTTCGCAGTTGAACAAGTTTGCATTACTTTGCGTACAGAATTGATTATCTTTTTAGTTTTCTATAAACTACACACCTACATGTTTTAAAATAATTACGTTTAAAATTGTGGTTTGCTGATTTTCAACGAAATTTTCAGTTTAAATTTTGGGAAACATTCCTAGTAAAACTTGCTGTTGAAAATTATTTGTTTATCCGCTATATGAAAATAGTATCATAAAATTAGTTTATCATAAAAACTTATGTACAGCAACAACCAATACACATGTGTAAGCAATTAACGTGTTGTTATTGTTAATGAAAATTAATATACACAGATGTGTTTCATAAATTTCTTTGTGGAATGGCCACTCCCCACTTAAATACATTACGTTTGATGAATGAAAATGCGTTCAGCCGTCACCAACGATCACAATTCCCGAAATTTAAATTGATTTTGGCTTCTCAATTGGTCTGCTATTGGAACAAATTTATATAAGGTATAATTGTTCTTCATATGTAAAGATATATATCCCTATGACCGAAGTTTAGGATTTGTGCTTATATATGTACAATAATTAATAATTGGATGTAGTATAACAAATTGTTTATTTTTTTTTTAAATAACTTTTACATTTTTAACATGCTGCATGTTGAAATGTCAGCTAATAAATAAAAACATGACATTGAACAAACGTTTTTCATATATGTATTGGTTTTTAATTTACTCACTAAATACTAAAATTCGAATATTAAAATATTAATGTGTAAAGTTACATATTACCCTTTAGTTAATTTATATTATCTTTAAATACACATTTCTATATTACATTTGTTAAAAAACTATTATATTTATTCCTTAAATAATATTTGTTCTATCAACAGTAGCTAAGCTTACAAAAATTCTTCACACCAATCGTTCAGGCATGTATAACAATCAAGGGACTGCTTCATATTAGCTTGACAAACATCCTTCATCCATTCTTGGAAAAGTTCTTGATTCTTCTTCAGCACCAGGAATTGTCCTAATACAACGTACGCCTAAAAAGGGAACGTTAAAATTAGAAAATCAGGAAATGACTCAAGCAAACAAACTTCCTAACCTTATCGAATCCGGAATCTGTCAGGCGCTTGCCCAGAACTTCACCAATGCCCGCTAAATCCGTAACGGGCTTCTCTGCCATGGGTTCCGCCACGAAATGTCTATGTTTTTGCGATGTACTGGACATATTGTTTATATTTTAATCCCGTTTGTAAAAAGCTAGCCGCCAAATTAAATTTCTGTAAATCAAAGAATCTATCTGTGGAATCAAACACAATCAAACATCAAACAACCAGGCCTGCCACTATATATTGCATGCATAACATAACAGTTATTTTGTATAGGGTCCCTTGAAATTATATTAATTGTTTAAAACAAATGTTTTAAATGTACGAAACAGTATTTGAAATTAACTGAAATTTTGCTTTCTAAATATAAAATTCTATTGTAAAATCACCTATACAATCACCATTAATTCATAAACTTCTTTTATCTAGTGCTTCCTCTGTATTTAAGTAGTTACACTCACGGGATATTCTGTAGGCTAACTATATTATCTCTGTAGGTTACCTTATATAAATAAAGCCAAACAAATGTCTGCTTATTAAGTAGTTCTTGCTTTTGCATCATAGGTGTCACTACTTGTTGGAAATTCTAATAATTCAAAATTTTATTCTAAATAATTCATTGTTTAAATTTTGTTAATAATTAAGAGTTTATATGTTTGAATGTATAATGATTATAATGATCGTTAAATTTAATAAAATAATCCTTTGAATATTACTTTTTATTTATTTATATAAATGGCATTTACAATTAAAAAGGCTGGTCAATACTTTTAGAAATAAAAATAATAAATGGAGGAGAAATAAACACGAAGAAAATTAAATCACATAATAATGATCCAATAAGGTACATACATAAATTTAAAAATTCTATAAAATTCTATTCATATATTATATACATTCAATATTAAAAATACTAGTTAATATATTAAATATAAAAAACTTTTGTAAAAAATACTTGTCAATATTTTAAATTGCATTAATCTATTTGATTTGTCTTTACCAATTTAAAAATCCATAGCCTCACAATTATATATAACATCATAGATTACTGAAAAAGCACAATATTTGTATTGATTGTCTTGTGAAGTTCTAGTTCCTCTCTTACAGTATTATATACATTATTTATTCTTTGGTTTAGGGTAAATTATACCTGCCTGGCACAACACGGGATTTCTTTTCTGTGAACGGCATCTACTCTTACAACATTGAAATTATCATTTGGTATTAACAGTTTGAAAAACAATTGCAACTTTCTCTAGTGTGATGCGGCTAAGGTAAAGAATACGTGGGACACTTATTTTTTGAAATTTCCTTTTTTTAAAGTGTAGATAACTGAAAAAGAAATAACTTTTCTTAATAAAATAGTCGTGGGAAACTTACAGGAGAGTCATAAAACATACGTAGTTTTTAGGTTGGAATTCCATCTTAATATAGGTATTTCTCCACGAAAATGTTGTTTATAATACTTTCCTTGATATTTCTAGCACTATAAAATAAGTGACCCACGTATTCTTTACTTTTTCCATACCATTTTCTAAATATATACTATAACAAATATCACATTAAGAACAAAAATTGGTAAGGTTTACGAATACTCACCTACTCCTAAATATAATCTTTGGTGGCACCTAAAACTGGAATTTATTTGAGAGTGTGTATGACGAGGAAAGGAATGAAAACGAAACCAGACGAAACCGTAAGGCCACGGCTTGAGTTTGACTTTACCACGCTATTGATGACAGATAAAATATGTTTATGTTAAAAAAATACCCACCTTGGTGGTAAGGGGTATTTTTTAACTTATATTTATTTTAAGCCACCCTATCCTATACATAACCTACAACAGATAAAATATGGATAAAATCACGTGGATAAAATCATTTCCTTTGATTTAGAGTACCAGAATGGCCAACCCACCAAGGGACAACTATTAGCAACCAAAAAACCCTATCTTGATTATAGCGCCCCCTCAGTACAACTCATGGCTCAAAGACAAAGTTAAGCACATGTGTAAATTAAATAGTCAAACAAAGATAGCTAATACCAACATTTCCGACCTATTCTCGAACCTACTTGCACATCTCAAGTTGTCTCTGTCCTGGCTCTGAATAAGGTGTGATACTTCTTCAATCCGTGATAAACTGTAAAATACTAGCTATTGTCGCAAAATCGATAACAAGAAAAGAGAAATGCATAAATTTTGTACACGTATTCAACGTATATCTATAGGCCGAGATTAAAAGTAAGGTAAATATGGCTTTCCTTATATTTCGAGCATCTGCGTTCCACTAGCTTTCTTTTTGCCTACGCTGTTTCGAAGCCATTTTCTATTTTGTCCCGAATAGATTTTCATCTTCGATCATCCGCTTACCGTTTACCGGAAGATTGCAATATCCCGGATTTTCAGTTCAGTGTTTTTCTACATTTTAACTGTGAATTTGTATTTCCAAATACTCTATTACGTTGCCTTTTAGTCCCCCAAAATTTATATATTTTTTTTCTGTACCGTTAAGCCCGATAAAAATTGTCATTGAGCGAACAGCTTTACTGCATGTACAAATATATATATCAATATTTATAAATGGTCGCTATAAATAGATTACAATTGTTGTAGATTGTTATTAATCTTATCAGTTTTGGGTTTTGGAGTTTAACAATTGTCGATGTTTCCTTACAGATAAACCTGTGTAAAGTATAACTCGAGAGGGATTTTTTTAAATATTACCTACATATTGTAGAAACCCAAGGTTGGGTTTTATAAACCCTGTTTTTATTATATATATATATATATATATATACATAGATATATAGAAAAAAGAAAATTGGAAAATGATGACTGAATCTATTACTACGAATAACCATGTCATGCCTACACAAACAAAACTGTAAGTTAAATTGGTTACATTATACATATCACAGTGTTATAGGGTGTGTTGCAATTTTTCAGTGATATTGACAATGTTGATGATATGGGATGGAAAGCGAAGCTGAAAATTCCCCCAAAAGACAAGCGAATTAAAACTAGTGTAAGTACATAATTGTAATTGTATAAAAGTAGCATTAAATCAATTAATATTAAATTTTGGGTTATATTCTGTGGGAATATGGGTTCACTTTCGTGTTTATCTCTTAGTTTATTTCATTTTAACAAAGGTTTTGGCTATATGTTTTTAGTGATGATTCTATGGATTCCCCTTCATTTTCATTTATAAATGATAAATCCTGTCCTGATTTCTCAATAGTTTTGATTCAGAATATTGTTAATATGGATTATTTCAATTCGATGTTCTTATATTCCTTTTCTAATATGATCTACAGGATGTGACATGCACTAGAGGAAATGATTTCGAGGAATTCTGTCTGAAAAGGGAGCTCCTGATGGGTATATTCGAAAAAGGTTGGGAAAAACCGTCACCTATACAAGAAGCCTCCATACCTATTGCATTGTCCGGCAAAGATATCTTGGCTAGAGCAAAAAACGGCACAGGTAAAGAATTTTTTTTTCATAATTTTGTTCATGTTGCTATAAAGTTACCATTAAGAAATCTGCTGTTATAGAATTTATCATTGCTTGAAAAACCAATATTTGTTGTATTTGAATATTACTGATTATTCTGAATGTTTGTTTATCAATTAGGGTAAAATTAATTGATATTGGTACCTCTTCCAAAAAAAGGCATTAAAAAATTTTGATTCAATAATTAGTTCCAATGTTTTTTGATATACTGATTCTACGTATAATCGCAATTTTTATGTAGGGATTTTTTTTGATGTCCGAAAAATTTCTTGGTGCTTTTTAGTAATCCGTTTCGTCCAATTTTCTGTCTATTAAACGCAATACGCACAATTATGAAACACTTGCGTTCGTAATGAGCAGATACTGCATATTGACCAGATGTTGGATCAAATACCATTGCTGCAGTTGATAACTGCTGGTGTTTTGTGGTTTCTATAAAACTGATTTAATCTTATATTTATCTTTAAATTGCCAGTAAACTGAAAATAAATACTAGAAATGTTTTCAGCAATTACATTTGGCTAAGGCTGTATATTCACATCTTTCTTATTAATCTATACAATTCTTCAATGTGTTTCTTTTTGGAAACATAATTTTAAATAAAGACTTGCACACTTTATTAATAAAAAGCAGGCAAAAAATTAATCAAATGATCCATTTACCGTTCACAGTTGTAATAAATACTCAAAAGAAAAACAGGTGTAACAATATTATGTCAAGTAGCATACATAATATTTGCATCAAAAATGCAAAATTTGTAAGTTACAAAATCATATACAGTGGCGGCCACCTGAATAGCCTAAACTATATTAAAAAATCACTAGCCTTCAAATAGAATAAATAAAATAAATTAACACTAAAAACATCGGTGTTTTCTAATGGCCGTTTTTTGAATTTAGAATTAATATTTCATTGGAAAACCCTTATTCGCCAATACCTTCGCACATCTTCTTGGTAAGCTTTCCACTAATTTTTGGCATCTTTCTACTGGAATATTATATCAGGCCTCTTCAATAATATTCCATAAATGATTTGATGTGGATGGAGTTTTAGATGAGATTTCAGTCTCAACATCTGCTCATACATGCTCTACAGAGTCCGGACTTTGAGCAGGCCAATCAAATACCCGAATCTTCTAACCACTGTTTCACGGTTCTTGCGATATGTTTCGGATCGTTATGCGTTAATGTCACGGGAAGTGAGTCATCTGTATAAGGGTCCATCACGTTTTCTATGTTTCGATAAATAAATTGATCCATTTTGCCTTGGATTCGGAATACAGGCCCCACGCCACGCCATGACATACTACCCCCTACCATAACACTCCCTCCGCCGTGTTTCATAGTTTTTATAGTGTGCATGGGGTTGAATCTTCCATTGATCGGACGCCGAACATACTTTTTCCCATCAGATTGTAGTCGATTATTATTGCTCTCATCTGTCCATAATATGGATCTTCAAAAAGAAAGCGGTTTATCTTTGTGCATTCTCGCAAACTGCAATTTCGTTTGGAGATTTTTCTGTGACACAAGTGGTTTTCTTACCGCAATGGCTCCAAGAAAACCAACTTCATTGAGACGACGGCGTACTGTTTTAGTGGATATATTAACATTGTCCTCTTGAAAGGTTGTTTTAAGGGGCGTAGGCTTACGTTTCTTATTTTCTAAACTGTTTTCTTGGTTAATATGTTTTATAACATTTTGAATAATTTACGCGAACAATTTAATGTCGGTGATATCGCAGATATTGAGACACCTTTTCTTGTCATAGTAAAAATTATTTCTCGTTTCTCTGACGTGCAATGTGTTGCTCGTCCAATTGTAATTAAACCTATTTTTTATCATTAGTGTATTTGTACCTTGGTCACATGTATACTTACCTACAACGCAAAATAGCACTAATTAATTGTGCAAAATTAAAATTTACACAGCTGATGTAATAACTGATGTAATAAGGCTGTTTTCTGCGAAATGTGAAATTATTTTACTGAGACTGTGTAAGTGGGGGAAGTACAGATCGTTATTTGAGGAATTACAATATTAGTCTAATAAAAAGTTACACGGGAACAACTTAGGTAAAAACGATTTCAATTAAATCTGTTAGGTGTGCTATTTAGGTGGTTTTCTCTTTTTATTTTTTTCAAAGCATTGTGATATTAATTTGTGAACATGCTAATAGTTGAGGTTGTCTTGTATGTTTTACCTTTACTACGTAATGGCTCAATAATCCCTATGTGTGATATCGATCTAGCATTATACCTTCAACACACGGACATCTTTAATGGTCATAAATAAGGACATTTCAATTTCTGGCCTTTAGAAACGGCGAAGCGTTTGAAACAGGCCATCGCCGGCAATCGGTTGAAATCGCCAATAAATTAACGCCTAAATAACGGAATTTGTTTGGTTACCATCGCTGTTTGATAGACTTTCATGTGGTTATAAAATTATAATCTCAGATTTTTACATTATTAAAAAGAAATTACACGGGAAACAAACATTTTAATTGATCTAGGAGGGGTAATTTTATAACCACCTGTTCTGATTTTTGCTGTTTTTGGCGGTAATAATATCATTTAAATATGAATACTGTGATGTACATATATAACCACAAATAAAGCAGCTGATATATATTTGCGCAAGCATATCTGTAGTGTGTCACTTCCGTTTGTAAATTTGTCAATTTACTTGATAGCAATTAGTATTAATGGCCCTTGAAGTTGTCCGCGTGTCGAAGGAATTAAACCGCGTTTTATTTGTTGTATTAATCGGTGTTTATTTCTTCATACGCAAAGGTAAAACCGGTGCATACAGCATACCAGTTCTAGAACAGATCGATTCCGAAAAGGATACCATCCAAGCCTTGATAATAGTGCCGACGCGAGAATTGGCACTGCAGACATCGCAGATCTGCATCGAATTGGCGAAACACATGAACGTCCGCGTGATGGTTACGACGGGCGGCACTAACCTCCGCGACGACATAATGCGCATATACCAAAAAGTACAAGTGATAATCGCCACCCCCGGTCGTATCCTCGATCTCATGGACAAGGGGGTCGCGAACATGGAGCACTGTCGCACGCTAGTCCTGGACGAGGCCGACAAATTATTATCGCAAGATTTCAAAGGTAAAAAAATCCCCTTTTCCCCCTCCGAAGTATATGCTTATATCTTACTAGGTATGTTGGATCACGTAATTTCGAGATTACCGAAGGACCGACAGATATTCCTATTTTCGGCGACGTTTCCATTGACCGTTAAGCAATTCATGGAGAAGCACCTAAAAAACCCGTACGAGATCAATTTGATGGAGGAATTGACGCTGAAAGGCGTCACTCAGTATTACGCCTTCGTCCAGGAGCGCCAGAAGGTCCACTGCCTGAATACGCTCTTCTCGAAATTGCAGATCAACCAGAGCATCATATTCTGCAATTCGACGCAGAGGGTCGAGCTGTTAGCGAAGAAGATCACCGATCTCGGCTACTGCTGCTACTATATACACGCGAAAATGGCGCAGAGCCACCGTAATAGGGTCTTCCACGATTTCAGGGCCGGCCTCTGCAGGAATCTAGTCTGTTCGGATCTATTCACAAGAGGTGAGGTTCCCCTTTTTTTAAATATACATATAATACATCTTGGCATATTAGTGTCCTGGTTTGAATGTTTGATGTCGAATTGGGGGGACATATATGCAATAATAAAAGTTGTAATTTGTTATATTGTGGGTTGAAAGTAACAATTTCGCCTGCATCATGAATTACAGACAATTTTTCAAACGTTCCGTTTTATAAAATGTTACTTTATCGGTGCCATGATCTTATGGAGTCGATAAACTGCGTTTGCATTCCTGAAAGTGCTAAATCAGAACGTCGATAGATGACAATAGTGTATGCATCCAACTTCTCTTTGTGAAGAAGTTGGAATAATGGTAGGAAAAAACATTGTTTGGCACATTTTAAAATTGACTAAAATGCGATTGTAAATTTTGGGTTTACCTGCAAGGGCAAGCAAGAATTAATACAGAGTAGTTCTCGACTAGAAGAGCACTATGTCGAAGTTCGAAAAAAAAACTTTTGGGGAACAGAAAGAGAAATTACTGTTTAAAATTGTTCAGAAAAAATATTTACATATAATATATAATAAAAATACTAATGCGGAGGATATAGATAAACAAAATGTTGTGCATGGGTGAAAATCGTGGAGCAGTACAACTTTTTTTTTAAAATTATTTTTATAAAAACAAAATAAAAAAATTAAGTTAAAAAGGAACATGCTAATGTTAAACGCCAATATGTAAAACTTAAATGCATTTGAACGCAGATTTTCATTCAAACAAGTATAAAGCCAAAGATAAACATGGTTAGATATAGAAAATGTATTTTAATAGAATAACTTTTAATTGTAAGTTTATTTAAACTTATGCGTTATAAATATGTTTATCTACACAATCAATGCTGTTTTCTGTTAATTGCAATTCCAATAATCAATTTCCGTTGAAAACAATCATTTTATTGTTCAAAACGTTAAGAAGAAATGTTTTTTTAAATAAATTTTTAATTAACTTATAAAAAATATTACAAAGAAAGCAAATAAAATATTTTAAAATTTAATTGCGAGTAAGTTTATTATATTTTCTCTGGCATAGCACAAATTAATAATCTAAGAACATATGTGCTCGAAAATCTGTACATATTGTGTTGTCATCAGAGAAACGCCGCAAAAATGCAAATTTTTAAATCGATATGACACAGAAGTGTGTTAAAATTGCATTACTAGATTTATTGCATACATACACAGCCTCATACATACATACATACAAGTCAAGTTGATATTAAGCATTTAATGAAATGGCAGGGGAAATTTTAGGTTGCGCTATTTTTTCAGTCGTAATTTTTAGACTATTTCTGCTTTCTGTGAACATGACGTGTAATATTATGATTGCGCCACGAAAGTGTACACGTGTGCGACTACCTTCAGACATATTCGAAAACATGAATATACAGTGGTGGACAAAAAAGGGGTGTATCGAGAATAATGTAAAAATTTGTTTATATATTCGATAATTGATTAAGGATTTGTGTTTTATGAGATTTAATACCATAGTATCATAAAATAATTCATTGTGTGTAAACTATAAATTTTATTAAGTTGTGGCAAAAGAGAAAACTAATATAATCTTAACATAATAGGTGTAAATAAAGTAATAATAAACAAAATGGAAAATTAAAATTGTTACACCAAACTATATATCTTTTTTTTAAATATCTCTCTTATTCTTCAGGACTGCTAGGCATCTTCTAGGCATTGAGTTTACTAAATGTGCACATTTTTCTGCCGGAATAGCATACCAACTTTTCTTGACAGCTTTCCACAATTCTTTTTGTATTTAAAACTTTTAGTCGATAATGAATTCTTTACATACTTCCAAAGGTTTTCTATAGGGTTTAAATCAGGTGACTGTGCTGGCCAATTAAAAACATTCACATTACTTTCCTCAAACCATCCCTTAACACATTTGGAAGTGTGTTTAGGGTCATTGTCTTGTTGAAATCGCCAAATTATGGGCAGATTATTATCTGCATACGGATATATTACGTTGGTTAAGATGTCTCTATAAACCTCCTTGGTCATAGTTTATTCAATCAAATGTATCGGACCATGCCAAGAAAAACATGCCAACAACTGCCTCCTCCATCTTTAACTAAATACACAATGAAAAGTGTATTTAGAATCAAATTCTTTATTCGGTGGTTGGCGAACGTAACATCTGCTGTCAGAACCAAACAGATTAAACTTAGATTCATCATTCCAAAGTATGTTTCTCCATTTTTCTGTACTACATCCAACATCTTTTTTCGAAAACTCAATTCCTTGTCTAATATTTTTCTTGCTTAAGAAAGGAACTCTTCTGGCAGATATCCTGTGCATCCTGTTTATCTGTTAGTTCTAATAATGTAATATTTTATTTCCGTAGAAATAAGATCAAAATTGTTATTAGTTTATAGATTTTCGGTTGCAACAATTATTGTTCGTTAATGATCATACTTTTTCTGCGTTCAACTACCACACCTATTTTTATGGCCGGCTGCACTGCACCTAAATCCCTTAAAAGCGTTGCACTCACATTACTCGGGGAGTAAAGAATAAAAGGGAATTCCCTTTTATTCTTTATATTTATAACATAATAACATGCATTGGATGTATTTATCGAAAATACCAATAGATGTCGCTTGTATTTAATAATAATATAATAACATAATGTACAAATATAGTTCACACCTATTTTTTTGTCCACCACTGTATATGCACGTGATTTCGATGCAATTAGATCACGGGGCGACACCTCCTATTGCGGTCATAAATTGTCACACCTGTATATTACTGGCAGCTAGTACAAATGAGTGTTACACCTTTTTTCTCTCAGGTATCGACGTGCAGGCGGTGAACGTCGTGATCAATTTCGACTTTCCAAAGATGGCGGAAACCTACCTTCATCGTATCGGTAGATCGGGTAGGTTCGGCCACCTCGGCATCGCCATCAACTTGATCACCTACGAGGATCGATTCGCGCTGCATCGCATCGAGCAAGAGCTCGGCACCGAAATTAAGCCGATACCGAAAGTCATCGATCCATCCCTGTACGTCCCCAAATTGGAGGACGAGGAGTCCTTAGAACAGACGCAAACACAATAAATAAACGGGGGAAAAGCGGAGGACGATGAATAATAATATGCAACATAAAAATACGAACGATGATTGATAATAATTATATAACGATAACAGATGGTGATAACGATGCTGCAAAATAAAAAAAATAAAATTAAAAAAACAGGTGATCTACGATGAACGTTGGAAGTTTTTAAATTGATGTGAATCGAAAACAGAAATATTGTACATATTAAATATTATTAAAAAAAAGATATTGTGGTGGAACGAAACAAAACCGGCACAATCGTATCAAACAAATCAAGAACAATCTTTATTTTATTTTTAATAATTGAAAGGTATAAAATCACCAGAATTTGATTTTCATTTTCGATTCTTTTCGTTTCGTTCATATATTTTTTCTTTGGAGAATTACGCTCAAAATTAAGTGAAAATAACTCGCATTAGTTTACCATGACCCCCTCCAGTAAAGTGAAGGAGGGGCACCTTCTGTCCGCAAGGAGGTAAATCGTATTTAAAAATGAGAAATATGTATATTTTTTAAATAGACTTGAATCATTACATACAAACACATCCGAGGGGATCCGTGTCCAACTTCATAAATTTATGTCTCTCGGGAAAGGTACTTCATTCGTTTGCTTTCGATGTAAAGAAAAATCAAAATCATTTTTATATTTAGAAGCACACAACACAAAAATTGTTTTTCGTGTTCGTTAAAAACCTAAAGCACACACGATCTTGTCGTTAGAAATGAGATATTATTGTTACCCATGCATTTCTAACTTAACGGACACGAAGACCAATTTCCTCTAATATTTCAGAGGTTATTACACCAAAAATCTTTTTAAAACTTGAACAACTTGAATCTCCATTGGTGTAGTGACCTTTCGATATATTCGCCTTAGTTTAATACAACAAATTCCATTTTCACCGGTAGACGGATCTCATCGACAATGCCTTTTTATTCACGGAGAAGATAATTTTAAGTTTATTGGTATGATATATAGTGACATTGCCACAATGAAATAATGGTTAGAGTGTTGACTATTTTCGATTTAATCGTGTGATGTGGGAGACAGGGACTCCAAAAACTGTGATTAGTGGAAGAATAAGTGGCAGCAGTGGAAGCAATTTATCAGGATGATACATGGGGAGATTGAGAAGGTTATTTATGAAAAAAAAAGAAACAAGAGAAAGCTTATGGAGTGATGATACTGTTTTCCTTTGTTTTTTTTTAAATACAATTTTTCAAGGAGATTCAATTTCGAATTCAATTCTTGGTTCTCGACAACCTACTAAGGATTGAAAACTACACATTCGTAAAGACAAAATGGTTTTTGTATAACATCGTTTTGTCAAATACGAAGTTGATGGGTTGTCGAATCATTTAATTTGTATACTTCCTTAATATATTCGACTCAAAAAAGATTCACATACCGAATCGAGAGAGTATAGAATTATTTTTTTACATTTTGAGTCTCTAAATTAAGGAAGACTCCGTTGACTTTATTCTTAGGGGGGATATCACAAAAAATTACAAATTTAAACGGAGTTTTTATAAAACCCAAATTCGACATTCTTGTAATATGAAAATATCGTTAAAGTAACTTCTAAATTGATGGCAGCAGCGACAACTTCGCAGATTAAACTATGCTCTTTAATACATATCAGTATGATTTGATCGATATATGAAGTGATTTCAATGATATATCTATTTTAAATGAAAACATTTTCCGTTATCAAGGATTAAAATTGCTAAAAATGTTGGGGTGGGAATTTAAATAATTGAAGAAAAAAAAATTGACCATTATGAATGAAACCGATTCGTATTTTGTTGTGAATGTATTCTCGTTTGAAATTTCAAAATTGCTGTGCAAAATAATGGGTAACATGGCATTCAAATCAGATACGAAAAGGTTTAAATTTTTGATTTTGTTAATGAAAAGAAAACATAAAAAATACATCTATTTATTTTCAAATATTGTATCTTTAGTCTATTTCTTTCGGTATCTGGTTAAAATTTAAATTTTCTGATTGTATTTTTTGTTTCGATGACTTGGTATTATATTTTGGCAAAATTTTTGGAAAGATGTAAGTAAAATTATGTGCAACAATTATTGTGAACTACTTCTGTTATATATTTTGCAATACTCAATTTATTTTTATTTGGAAATAAAAGTATTTAATTTAAACTGCGTTTTATTTGTTCCCACAATAAATGCTAAAATTTTACGTTCTGTGATTTGGTAGGAAACTGTCGGTAGAAATCTATAGTTGGTCGATTACAAGAGAATGTTAAAAAATAAAGGCGCATAATTATTGAATAAGATTTAAAAAATTAAAGGAGTAATAGAAAGCGTACATAAGAAATGCCATACGAGTAACGAGCGACTGGGCGGCCCAATATTTGTAAATGCAAGATCTCAACTAACTAACCTTTGCTGAGATGTATTCATGTGTTTACCAATACCTAAAGATTGCAAGGACTATGGAGCGGCACAGTAAACACTGTTCGGATTATTACCTGTATGTATAGTTATGTTATTTTTCAATGTATTGTCTATAATTGCCTATGTACATATGTTTAGTTTGAATGTTGTATTCAAAATTATAATTTTTCACTTCACCCCTATCTAAAAAAAACTATAAAAAGGTTATTGCAATAGATAAATATATATGTACCAAGGAGGGAGCAGGACAATGAGCTTTAGGGCACCAATTTTTTTTGCGAACGTGTTTTTTAAATAATATATAAGTGTAATTATATTAAAGGGGGAAGGTAATTACCCCGTTTACCCTCTAGTTTTGCAATTCTTATGTACACTACCGACCATAAATGAGGGATCACTTGTTTAGCGGTAACTACTGCGTTCCCCTTTTGACCTGTTTCGACGACTGTAATAAAATAGAAACTGTCCTTTCTTGGAATATTTACAAACAATAAGGAGATTATAACCGTATGTAAAAGAGAGGCTATTATAATGAAAAACATAACAATCTTATTTAAATTGATTTATGGCCACAGCTATTATTGAAGTATTCTTTCGTAAACATTTATTTAAGCTGGTTTGTATTAGATTATGCACGTAATAGGAGTGGCATTACCGAATATTTATACAATTAGGATAGTATTTCGCCCTCTGTCATGTACAAAATATTAGTTTACATTTAGAAATTGTACGAAAAGGTCGTGAAGCGTGCGTTTGTGACTGAAAATTAAAAAAGTACATATGCCAAAACGAAGAGAACTAAGCCTGGCAACCCGTAGTGCCGTAATAACTCTACATAGACAAAACAATTCCTTATGAATAATCGCACACAAACTTAAATTAACTTATCGGGCAGTGCAAGGAACGGTTAAACATCAGACAACCGGAACCACAGCATCACGAAAACGTTTCGGAAGACTCAAAGTGACTACACCAAATGAGGATTTAAGAATTGCATTAATTTCTTTATTGTAAATAAGAGACAACATTTCAATAAATAATTGTTTTATTTCCTGTATTTTCTTCAAAGGGAAACAATACACATTTAAAACAAAACATTTATTACTTCACATATTGGCACTGATGTTTTTCTTTCAAACGTACTAAATTCAAATCCTCTTATCACTGCAGGGTTCTCTATGAGGTCCTGCTCACAAACTTCTTGGCAGAAGTTGCACCCAGTGCGTACACTCTACACTCGGTATATTGGTGTGTTACATGTAGTATGTATACAAGGGTAATACAATGAGAAAGCGGCCACGTGATTTTGATTTGAATGTTGCGTAATTCAACTTTTAATGGCTCCGTATTCAGAAAACGGCTAAAAAAATTTTCTAATATCGTTACTACCAGACCATTTATTATGGACCACTTAGCTTTAATTTTGATTAAAGAAAAATGTGTCATAAATACAAAGACAAAATTAAAACATATTCAATGTTCCGACGCGAGCATAAAAAGTACATTAACTACATTGCAAAAAGGGAGTTTCAACTATTTTTAGGACCGTACACAGTACGATAACTTAAGTGTTCCAACTTAAATTAGCTCATACACAGAGAGGTAGACGGTCAAAATGTTTTGCATAAATTCGATCTAAATAGTTCAATTTTGTTTTAAATATTAAATGAAATAAAACAGAGGAATATGTAAATTAAAATTTTATTTTATTAAATGGCAATAAAATTTATTATCATTATTATTATTAAAAAATAAAAAATACCCTTACCACCTCGATGAGTGAAGAACTCCTGGATACGTATTTCGGCAACTAGGTTGCCAT
>JARFOC010029883.1:0-30988 GCA_031763485.1 Osmoderma eremita
TACGATATGGCACGACTAATCAAGTACTTCATCGATGAACACTTTTTCACGTTAAATATCTTAAATAATAGAATTCGACACTGGTTATTACTACACGTAGTAATAACCAGTGTCCCCTGAATGGAACATAACTTGACTTCTATTTCCTTCAATATTGTTCTGCAAATTTTATTTGGCATCCACAAATAAACAAACAAATGAACTATTGTTCAGTTAAAGATAAAATTTGAAAGATATATACAGATTTGTTTGATTCAAAAACTTTTTTCTCTATGTATTGTATTGTTACCAGAATTGATTGGCGGACGAGGTCATGCCATAGATGGAAGTGTGTGATTATTGACTTAAGTGACTGGTATTGTTTGGTAACGTATTGTGACACTGGCTGTTTGCAATCGTATTTACAATATACGATTGAAGATCTGCTGGTCTAATAGTATTGATTTTAGTACGTCTATAAGTAGCCTCGAGCAAACACTCATTAATCAACGTTGGCTACATTTTGCGGTAACAACTGTGAAAAATTATGAAATTAGGTTTAATTTCCCGAAAACTTCTAGTTTAATGTAATTGGCAGAAGAGGTAAGAAGCCATGGGCGTGTAAATATATCTTCATGGGTGATAAAGTAATTATTGATACCGGCCTTATTTATTTATTTTAAAAAGTTTATGTAAAAACTATTACGGTGATAGAATTAAACAAAAAATATAACAACATTTTACTAAATTAATTTAAAACAGCATGAAATAGTTTTAGAAATCATTCTAAATTCATTGTAACCGACTTCAAATATATATTATAATTTACTACATATGAAAAAAAAAACATAATACAATAAATAAAATTCATTTATTTAACCTTAAATTGGTAGAAACGATAAATAAGTATGAAGCCCCATCTCTAGGGGAATTTTGAAATCACCCTCTACTTAAATGTCACATTTATTTAATCTTTACATATAAAAGGAAAACTTAGAACTACCCTGGCATGTAAACACGTTGTCAATACGGTTTCTTAAGCTTCACCACCAATTACTACGTATCCCCTTTAATTTAAAGCGTAATTAAACCGCTTTTAAATGCGTTGCTCTGATAATAAACTATAGTAAACAGAAACATGGCCTCCGCATACTGGCCGTTAGATAGTGCGACTAATTGCTTTTTAACTTTTACTTAATGGCCGCGGCAAATTAAGTCGTGAATAACAGCCTTGTTTCAAACCGCAGGTCCGAAGCGGCCAAGTGCCCCCGACTAGTGTTCTTATTGTTTCCTGTGGAGCGTTTGTGTTTTGTGATTAAATCGTTAGATAATTGCCCGCTTTCGTTTATCTGAGGGTAGAGTGTTTGCTTTATGTACGACTTTTACTGGTAAGTTTCGGTGTAACTCGAAGCAAGTTGAATGAATGCGATAATCGGGGTAAATGCAATTGAAGTTGGCGGACGTGTTTCATTTATTTTGCCTAATACCTACATACCCGATTTCGTATCAAACTTATTTTGTTTGTAATCTTAGAAACAACACAACTTTGCTTAAGCCACTTATGTGGCAACTGATGTCTTTAACGCTAACTATCTGACGTATGCGTA
Organism: Osmoderma eremita; assembly: GCA_031763485.1. Lineage (NCBI taxonomy): Eukaryota > Metazoa > Arthropoda > Insecta > Coleoptera > Scarabaeidae > Osmoderma > Osmoderma eremita. The sequence goes on from JARFOC010029883.1 coordinate 1,587, forward strand.
TGTACATTGCATAACGAGTAGAGTTGAAGTTGAATTACTTAAATCAATTTTACTAATCAAGTAGAGCAAGTGCATAATGACCACTTAAAAGGCCATTCGCTCTATACGACCAGCAATAAAGTATGCTTGATTATTTTTATGTAAATACCTTGTGGTTAGTATATACACCCAAAGTATATGCGTAACATATCTGTATACTGAAAGACAAAAATATTCAAACCATATATCATTGAAATTGCTAAAAACTAGTTGGAGTGAAATATGAAATTGTTGTTTATGACACGGTTGGTGAAGTCACAAAAGATGATTTTCGCTAGAAATCAATACATGTATACTGTTTGAATAATTCAAATATTCTATAAAAAAACTTTTATCAAAATGTTTGTCTTTCTAAATACAGGCGTCAAGTCTATCCATACATTTGTCAAATACATGTAATCTGTTTCACTACTCTAATCGAGTTACAATTGAATCAAACCCATTCTGGGACCTTTGCTATTCTTAATTTACGTCGACGATTTTCCATCCAACGTTGGGTCGCGCGAGGTTTGTCTTTGTGCGGATGACACACCGTTGTTGGTACGCGCGGACAATCCTTCGATGCTTTGGCAGGGTTCCTGGAAGGTTATAGAAAATGCCGAAAGTTTCCACTCGTAGTGGTACAAGGTCTGATGTGGAGTTCCTGGGCATTACCATTGATAGTGGCTTGAAATGGGGTCAGCACATAAACAAGCTGTGTTGCAGGCTGTCGGCTGCACTATACAAAGATAGTATAGAAGGATCAAATACACGGCGATTTATACTTCTCATATTTCCACTCCCTTCTATCTTACGGCACCTTATTTTGGGGAATGTCAACGGAGGCGGACAGGCTATTTGGAATGCAAAAGAAAGCTATTAGGATTCTAAGCAACCTTGGCTACCATAAAAGTTGTAGATCCCATTTTAAAGTACAAAGCGTATCTATCTTGCCGCCAGTGTATATCATCTCCGTCGTCAATCATATACACAACAAAAAATTGTTCCTATCGAATGGTCATCAGCATGCCACAAGAAACCAGGACGACTTAAGGCCGTCATTCCACCGACTCACTTGCACACAAAGATCCACGGACTATTGGAGGACAAAATTATATAACCAACCCCCAGTAGAAATAAGACAACTTGCATTGATAAATTTCCCGAAGCAAGTGAAGAAATTATTAGTAGATTGGGAGCCATATTCGATATTGGAATTTTTATAATTTTGATGTTTATTTATACATTTTTGTTTTGTTTGTCGTTTTTATGTTTATTTTTGTTTTGTTTGTTGTATACCAATTTTAATTTTAATCGTATATTTTGTATTATATTTCATCTATTTTGACTTTGCACAATGTATGTACAATGAAGCAGTATATGGGACAATGGTTATTGCAGACAATAAACTATATCTATTTTTTAAAAAAATGTTGTAACATGTTTTTACCTGTTATTTAAAATACAGAAAAGTAGCTTTTTTTCTAGATTAGGACAATCACCTGTTCTAAGTGTACGTACACTTAATGGCGGACCTATTTTCAAAAGCACCATCTTTGCCATTTTCCTAGATTTTTTTTTAAATTAATTTATATCCTTACATGCTACAAATATTTTTTTATTCAATTAATTTCGGAGTCACTTAAAAATTACCTAATTAGGATGTGGCCGTTTTAGTTATTAGCCCTATAAAAGATCTTTAACGAAGGCATTTGATAAAATTATGTTCCCGTATATTTTATCCAAATTTATTGTAATAACAAAATAAAAATTCTGAAGATTACTTGTGCCAATACTCTCTGGCTAACCATGATATTATGTGCATATACATACATATAAACATTAATGAAACATGTAAATATGTACGGATATACGCACATAATGCTTTTGGATCAAGAGCTTTGGGTGTAAGATCGGGCTAAGTAGATTCGGGCGTATATACCTAGTTCTTTTTTTTTTTATTCGGAGGAGTGAGGGAGTGATCCTCTATTACAATAGCAAATTTCTGTTTTATTCACTTTGCGTATGCTTTAGATGTAGCTTGTTAGCGAATTTGTGAACACACATGACATGAATGAGGTTATGTGTAATATCATTTACAACGTCGTTTTGGAAGGTGTTTGATAGCTGAAACAGCTGTTAAGCAAATATGGCGGCGACGTTTTGTTACATTATTATTTGTTGTGATGCGAACTCAAAAATATGAAATCTAATTGGGTCACGTCACACGATTGAAATGAATTCACTCATCCGAACTATAGTTGGATAAGATTTATAAACGATTAAATTTCATGAAATCGGAGTTTCTGGGCATTAAAGTTGGCACTGCGACTCCCCGGCCAGTAGCGCGTGCTTCGAAGAAGCGCAAAGGGTGTGGCAGATTTTATAGACGGGTGATCGTCAGTCAGCTATTGTTCTTCGGCGTATACTTCGTTTGCAGGATTGTCTACTGTGTTGCCCTGGGTTACCATGGGTTTACGTAGTAAAGAAGTTCATCGCTGAATTTCCAGATTTAATACATGATGCAACTAAGAAAAAACGCTGGTTAAAAGGTTAAGTGTTTATTTACATTTATTACCTACTAAACCCCTTGCGCGCGCTACTGGTCGAACGCTCGCAGTACCAACTCAACTGGGTAATACTTTATGCGTTTCTTTCAGTGTTAAATATACCTATTTATATAAAAATTAAAGTAACCACCTTTCACTAATTAATCCTTTCAATAGTTAATGGAGTAATCTAAAATACAAGTTATTGTGGCGTTATTTTAAATTCACTTAAAATTGCCTTCTTTCCACTCAATTTTTCCAATTTATCAATAGTCATAATGCTGTTGAAATTATCTAAATAAACTGGCATTCCAACAACGTTGAACTGGTGATTAGAATCTCTTCCGGGAAAAGGATATTCTATTTGGAAATAAGCAGGTAACTGCAGCAACATTTTGAAGAGTTTCGCAATGGAGTAACATCATATTTTTCATTCATTAATAATTTAACCGTGCCGTGAATAGTAAAATAATTTATGTCTATTACTGCTGAACTACTATTACTAAAGAAAAGATAAAACTAATGTAAACTGTCTTACAATAAATAACAGCAGTATTTTCCAGAGAGAGTGAAAATGATTGTATGTGAGTGTATTTGTATAATTATAGTGATCATTACTTAATTCACTGGCGTACATCAAAAAAATTTGTAATCCGTGCCATGTTTTCAGGTTATATTTATAGCATACAAAAATATTTTTGTTTACACGTAATGTTAATTAGTTAATTAGCGTTCGAAGAGCTGTATTGCTTTTGGAGTGCTACGTCTGACATTATTTTCCTTTGTGGTTTTCTGCTGAGGATGGCAACTTAGTTGCCGAAATACGTATACAGAGTTCTTTAATCAACAAGTTGATAAGGGGTATTTTTAACTTGAATTTATTTTAAGCCACCGTATCCTACCTAACCTACATACACGTACTTGTTAAAAATTTTACCATATCATTTGTCAACACGACGACCTGTCTTCAAAATGGCAGATTTTTATAAAATAATATACGAGAAATTAATAAGAAAAAGCAAAACAAATATATTGTTGCGATATTTCTCAGCACCTTTTGTTTTCGTGTTAATTCTTTATTAGTATCCGGTTTGAGATTATTATTGATGCTTGCGTACTGTCAAATGTCTAACCTCTGCCGGTAATGCAGGAATTCACACTTTAAGAAATAAATAGTCCTATAAGAACTGCAGCTGTTGGGGGGTAATGGCATTAATTAATACTTACTAGATAAAAAAGTATAAATAATAGGGGTTTGTTAGATTTTTAGAAATTAACTTCAGTGATTTATGTGGAATATATTTTTGATATAAATTTACCAAAGCTGCTACTTGAGACATATCAGTCATTTTTACTCACATTGTATCGGGTTAAACAAATACCTGTCCCTGTGTTTTCTATCGCAGGTGTTACTGAGGTTTTCTACTTACGTTGTAAATGCGAATATCCCTGTTATTATACAAAGTTTCTCCCTCTGCCAATTATCGTTATTTTGTTGGTACTATATTTAAATAAAAATTAAGCTTCACTTTCTTCCCGCAAATATTTGTTTATAATTTTATTTTTCTTTAACTACAAGCTAGTATCTCATTAACAATTTCTCTTTAGATTACATGAAACAATCCATTTTCCCAAATAATTACATTTGAATACAACCGCCCACACGTTTACTGGTTACGTCTATTTTTTGCCTACCTGTTCATTTATTTGAATTTATTTCCGGAAAACAATCAGATAAATTTGAATAAAATTCATTGTTATGTCGTATTCCGCCCGCATTGCATTCATTATGTCCATTTTTCACTGGTGCAAATTAATTTATAACTACGTGAAATTGGATTTTTTTGCGCCGCTAAATGGAAATAAAATTCACGAATTGTCAGTGATAAAAACGCCACACTGTTGATTTTATCTCAATAGTTATGTGTCTATTTCCTCCGTATATTAATTTGGTTTTATTTTCTATTTTCTTTTGTTTTTTTTTTAAGTGAAAATAAGCTTAGAATCTTAAACATATTAAATGGAAAATCTCTTTGGTATTAAATAATTTGAAACATTCAATGTCTGATACATTGATACACGTTTTTCGCTGTTTTTTAGATTTAATTGGCACAATGTAATCACTTCATACTTCATATCAACATTTCTAATTACTATCCAATTTCCTACAATCAAATTAATCGACTGAATATTCGCCTTAAAATAGCGCATAACGGTCGTTGCAATAGTGTTACGCAGTGAATGGATTACCTAAAGTGAGAGGCATTCGCAGAAAAAAAAACAGTTCTCGTCGAAGGACAATGCGCGATATACGAATTCAACCGACATCTGATGATGATACCTGCTCTCATCCTGTCTATTGTCAATTCAAATTTCCACTACCTGGTAATTTCCGTCCCGCTGTTTAATTCATATTTATGGGGTACAAAAGAGTCATTGGAATAATGTTTTCTTTCCTATCTGAATAGAAGTAGTTGCATAGCTGTAACAATGGGGAATGCTTTTAAGTCAAAGAATAACGAAGTTGTTTTCTGTTGGTATCTACGAGGGATGTCTGGTTACTAAGGTACATTTCTGAATTACAAACGGACTACTTTATTTATAGAAATCAAACATACACTAAGTAAAAGCGTGAACTGTTAGTTAATTTTCAACATAATCGTCGCCAATGATAAGGGACTTATTCCAACGAGGCAGAAGCTTCTGTGAACCCTAGGCAAAGGTGCCATCCAAATTTGTAAAATACTGCCGTACTTCCTCTTGAATCTTGTCGTTGTCTTCAAACCTTTTACCCGACAAACGAGCTTTCAACGGCACAAACAAATGAAAATCAGAAGGAGCCAGGTCTGGATTCTCATGCGTTTTCGTTGTTGATGGTTTTTTTCGCACACCTTCGGGATCAGCTGTACGTCCACTTTTGAACTGTTGACACCAAACACTAGCTTGTTTTCTACTCATAACGCCTTCTCCGTAAGTGTCAGAATTTTTTTTATGAATTTCGGTAGGTATTTCGTTATTTGCATGCAAAAAACGAAAGACCCCTCGCACTTCAAACTTGGAGTGTGTTTAGATCGGAACTGACATTGTTCGGCTGTCACTGGACACGTTGTACTGAACCTAAGGCAATGACAATAGCCACCTATGCAGTACAAATGCACATTTAAAATGCGTGCAAGTTTCAACCTGATCGGAGCGATGTAGGCGGTGTATCGCGCAAACGCACCTCAGTAACCGGACATCCCTCGTACATATGTTCTTATGCAGGGACTATTACTGGCAATTTTTGATTAAAGTAAAGGTGTACTAGTTTTGAAGTACAATAGAGGGTTTTTATGTTAATTGAAAAAGCACTCACCAACATTTGAGGACGACGCCGCAATACTCTGAATAGACTGTGATAACTGAAATACTACACCACTTCAAACACGGTTGGAGCAATGGAAAATCAAGGTTAACTCAACCAAATCCGCTCAGATAACATTCATAAAACGACGTTGCAAACGCTCAAAGTATGTAAATATAACAGCATTCTAATATACTCGTAAAATTAAAGGTAACATATCCATTTCGACGAAAAAGAACTAATTTGGAAGACACGCATACATCCCAAAAGACACAAACCAGAACTAAGAAAGATTACATAATATAGTTAAATTTTACATTATTTAAAATTAATTGCAACATACTTAGTGGCTTTTACATTGCTGAAGTCTGCAGAAATAAAATCGGAAAAAAGCGTTTGCGGTTAATTTCTATGTAATGTTTTGCGTTTGTAATGGTAACAGACAAGGATTAATTATTATTTCAGTCCGGTTCTGTCTACAACCGTCCTAACAAGATATCCGTTGCACAACAGACTGAGACGACCGTTGAAACGGCGCGAACGGTCGACTAGGCGGTCACCGCAAATGCAGATCATTGAACCAGATATAATTAACGGATAATCTCACTCGAATGTGTTGGGTGTTTACCCTAGCCGAAGACCGCGATGCAATGTCGGAAGACTATCTGCAATATGAGATCGCCATATGGGAAGCTACATGGGTTAAAATGACGGAGCCACGTATTACGTATGGTGCGCGCATCGGATTGTCGTTACTGCATAGCATACGTAACGTACATACAACCATACATACATACATCGCAATTTTTCTTGATGTACGAGCTCTGTATAAGGCATGTTCACATTCCATTGTGGGAAGTTCTTGAACTTTGCAACGAATGATATAAAGATCAACTAGATTTTTTTAAATCCTAAAGAAATGTTTGTGCAAGACAAATGAAATTTGCTAATAATTTGCTAGAACTAGTGGCGACGCACGTTATACGAATTATGCGAAAGTAATTCCTAAATTAGCTGGCGATTACGAATATAATCTGGCTTCGTGCCAAAAACTCATTTTGCTTGCACTTTCTACTTGTATAAATCGGTTGTGGCGGACGCCACAAGGTCTACTACGGTCGTATTTCTGTATTTTCTGCACCTATCAGACGCTCCGTTTAATAAATTGGCTCGGAGCTTCTTCTGTCTAAGCGGTTTTCGCGCCAGAACGCCTTAGATTCAATTCTGCCACTGAATGGGCGAATCGCTCAAGTTCAAGGACATCTCCCTCCGTTAGGTAAAGTAGTTGCACGGCATATAATTTAATTTATTCGAATTTGATGATGTAATTATCTGATTATTTAACCGGCGAATTGTATAGTACGAACGCTAGTTTGGGTATGTCCGTATGTCGGCGATTTTTTGATTTATTTATATGCAAGAAACTTTGGGAAACTTGGGACACGGTTTAATTTTTAATTATAATTTTTGGGCTGTGGGTGGACATTTACATTTAAAAAGCTTTTTGGTTTTTTTCTCTTAAGGTGTTGGAATTTGCATAATTTATGGTGGATCAACAATTTCGTTGGTCCATCCAAAGATGATACTTCAGATAATAGTCCAGAATTTGATGACATAACTTTACACCAAGACCAAATGTATTAGATGCCATTAAGAAACAGAAACTAGATGTTATATTGGATGCTATTTCGTCAGTGAATTTGGACAATTGTTAACCCAAATACGTATTAATCAATGATCATATTTCTTAAGACTTCGAAAGAAAAAACGATTGTTAATATGGCTGTTATCCAAAATTTTATTCAAAACACGTACTCTTATTTTCTGTTATGAATTTGCTAGGTCCAAGTCTCGATGTCAAATTCGTTGGGTAACTAAACATATTATATGAAACTTAAACTTACAGCGGGCATTTTGCATGTTCACATTTGCAACTTTACATAATCTACGTAATTTTTTGAGAGAATATAACTTGATATTTCTCCCGCTTACTTATCTAACAATCTAAATCCGTTATATTTACACTTTTCCTATTTCGCACTGTTATTTCACTCTAAACCGCACCTCTTTTACTTAGAAACTTGCAATTATGCAATTTAACCAATATGGTGAATATCTAAACTTAAAAAGGTCAGTAATGTGTTTGTTAGTTGCTAGTGATGTAACACATATCCAATCCCTACGACTTCGTGCAGACCTTTGTTTAAGGAGCTCAAAATATATAATGTAATTTCTCATTCATACCTTTATATTCATAAAAATAAATTGCTGAAAGAAAACAATCCTACACATAAGTATAATTCAAGAAAGATGGACAGGTTTTTACAGCGATTTTTCAAATAGTATACACTAATATGGAGAGAGCAAAAATGATTGTCATGTCTGAAGTTTGAAGCAACATTGTCTTACCAGTTATATATATATATATTTGCTTGTCTTTTTCTTATTCATTTACTGCAACTTCAGACATGACAATCATTTTTGCTCTCTCGGTATATTGTCACGTAATAGGTAATGTTGTCGTGGCATCTAGTGGCAATTCTACAAAGCCTTGTTGAAATTGTAAATGCGCGCTCTGATTGGCTCCTTGAACTTATGAGATTCAAACTTCCTATTTCTAGACGTTTCTTCTCATACCGCAAAGTTATAGAATGCAATTTCCTAAATGGAAATTTTATTATATAAGGAGTCGTTTAAATAAGATAGTTAGTTTAAGACTGTCTACGTTTTTGAGCTCAAGCCTAAGAGCGTGATTTGTAAGTACAGTGCAGTTAATGGTTTGACGTTAGTGAATCATTGTAGGAATTTGAATTAAGAGGTTAATTAATACTCTGAATTCGGGTAATTAGAGAGCGCTGTTTAATTGTACTGAAACCAAGGTTTATGCCCGTAAAATTCGTGATGATATGCTGCGTCACTACCAATTACTACCAGTTGTGTTCAAGTTTAAAATTTTTCGAATTAAATTATTGATTCAGTCAACTTTGCATATAAGCTCTATACTGCGAAATGTAACAATGTGTGCATATTATGGGGGTTCTTAGGTTTTAGGTAATTATTTAATCTTGTTGTTAATCCCTAAAATTTTGAAGAACCTTTCCCTCAAATTTTATTTTAACAGTTGTGTGTGCTAACAGCATCGAAGTGCGCGTTAAAAAAGAGTTGAAAGAACCGTCTGCGAAACAAGATCTCCGCAACACCTGTGGAATAGGAAATATACAAAGTGAGCTGTTTCCTGTTCAAATAGACTGCCGGTACTTAATTTAAAAGCGAAATATATCCTGTTCAGCAGCTAGCGAGTTGATACTTCCATAGTAAATATACGGATGGATATTTATACAAGGTTTTTGCACTAGTTACAAATGTGTGATAACAGAAACGTAACTCTTAACTTCAGTTTTCTGTGCATACAGGCTGACGCATTAGTGTGGCAAAGCTCGATATATCTGTTATCATATAAGATATCAAGAAAATTTATTTACGAAAATTGGAGACAGTCTTAACTTAACATTTTAAATTATTTACATATATACAGGATGTCACATTTCATCAGGGTGAACCAAACATACGTTTTCTTAAATGGAATACCCTGTATATTATTTCAGATTTAGATTAAGCTCATGCCTCACACCCCCAATATATAATAATAATAATAATAAAAAACATTTATTTGCCTAAGGTAAACCCTAATAACAGGACAAAGAGATACATGGAATATAATATGTTAATACATATAAGAAATAGGATACATAGTAATAATAAAAACAAAGAGAAAAAAAGGAAAAAATATTACTGTGCAATACTCCCAAGTAAAATGTCTTCGCAGTAGACTTCCGCATTCCGTGTCATGTGGTATAGTGGTAAATAGTAGATTAGTCCTTGGTTTTGGCATGTTGAAGGTAACATGCCATTTATTCTGAATCAGAGAAATCTCAAGAAACGACGCTGAATTCGTTCAAATGGAAGGTGCTGAGAGGTGTAGTAAGGGAACCATATAATTCATGCATACTTATATCTTTAAATTGTCTAGACGTTCTAATGAGGAAGCCAAGCATTTTAGATGCAGATAAGCATACATTCTCAATATGCGATGAATAGGACAAGTTTAATGACATTTAACTTATCCAGAGTACGGTCAACATTGGTGTCACGCAAGTTATGTGGTTTAGTTTTCCTAGTAAAAGACACTATGTAGCATTTATCAATGTTTAGTACCAAGTTATTAGTTGCAGACCACTCGAATAAAATTTTGATATTTTGTTGCAAGATATTTGCGTCATCAGGACCAGAACAGAACAATTTAACATCATCGGCGTACGCCAAAACGGGACAATTAAGGGATTCTAGAAGGTCGTTAATAAATATATTGAAAAGTAATGGCCCATGATTGGAGCCCTGTGGAAGACACTTCCTGATTGAAACTCGGATGAACGAAACTCGTTATAGAATACCTAGTTAATTCGGTTAGTTAAGTAAGATTGAATCAACAAGCATAAATTGCGAGAAAAACCAAAGGACTCTATCTAGGAATTTGTGATCTAAAGTATCAATGCATGTGAAAAATCCGTGTAGACTGTATCCACTTGTCCCTGCCTGTCCATAACCTCACTCACGTAAGCTAGGTTGGTCGCAGTAGACCGTCCATTCATAAAACCGTGCTGTTGTGAAAGAATACGTTGTTGTACTTTAAAATAAATCCTGGAGTGTAAAAACTGTTCTAAGACTTTTGCAAAATTATTTAATAATTGGCGGGTAGTTCTTAATTTCCGAAATATCTCCCCTCTTGAAAACGAACTATTCGAGTTCGTTTCCACCTATCCGGGAAAGTACAGGTCTTGATGGCTAAATTAATGATTTTCGAAATTGGTCCGCTTAAAATATGGGAGGTGTTTTTTTAAATAAAAACACTGGGTATAAGATCTTCACCCGCAGTTAACTTGTCAGGAAATGAGGCCATAATATTCATTACGACATCCTCAGAGACAGGACTGAGATAGAAGGCTTGAACACTCGTAAATGAGTCCGGCAACACCGAGGGGTTCGAGGTGCTATACGCAGCAGAAAAGAAATAAGCGAAAGCGTCAACAATTTTATCAGGTTCATCTAACTCCACTCCATTGTACGACAACTTGCCGGGTATACGTGAAGTCCCAATTCTAGACTGCACAAAGGACCACGATCGGATCAGACTTGCTTCGGATCAGACTTGATAGTAGATTCAATACGGGCCATGTATAATTTGTAGGCTTCGCCCTCATTATCCGAAACTCAAGAAGAGAGATCGGATCACCACTTAAAATCCATTTCCTTCTGTAAGAGTCCTTAGTTTTTAAATTACGTTTTATTTCATTGGAAAACCAGGGTGGAAAGCTTGAAGTGGACTTAGAAAACTTCGGAACTGATTTGTCCAATATGGGATACAGTATATTATAGAATCTATCCACAGCAACATTCACATCATCAAGGCTGTCCAGAAATGCCCAATCTACAAGCAAAGTTTCTTCATAAAGCGTTTTGAAGTCTGCATTCCCAAAATTGTATCGAGCTGTGCCAGTATTTGTCCTAAAGTTTATTTACGTTGGGGATGATTTAAATTTAATTGAAACAAACAGAGACGGGTGATATGGATCCTCCGGAACAAATGGCTGGTTTCCATGGCTTACAGCAATGGTACAATTCACGTTTTTATATAATTTATATAATTTTATATAATTTCATTGCATTATATAGCGTGTTCCGTTAGTTATGGTCAATTTTATATGCAAATCACTGTGAGTTGGAGGAGGTCTTGTATACTGCAAACGACACAGTCTGAAATTTTTTGACCATTCACTCGCCCTTTCGAAAAATGCGGTCCAATTACATAATCTCCTAGCTAGTAATGAAGACTTAAGTCTGTCCTACTGTCACTTTTCCGCCATTGACTCGTTATATTAAAATAATTTTAAAAAATCTCACTTTTACAAAAAGACTTTAAAATATCTTAGAAATTAATGACTTTAGATGTGCTAGATAGAGTGCTTAATAAAAATGAAAGTAATTATACTATTCTTTCCTTTTATGATATAAAATACAGGATGATTTAAAATAATCGAGAAATGAATGTATTTGAATTTCGACTCGCTCTGTATACAGTTTTGACAATTTTGAAAACATGTCACTTTGCTATAAAAGTGGACCAGTATCAAAAATCTATGTTTATAAAAGAGAAAGTTCAGACTGTCGTTTGCAGTACACAAGATCTTGAACCTACAGTGATTTGCATATAAAATTGACCATAATTTCTGAAACACGCTGTATAATCCAATGAAATTTTATATTGATGATGATTATATGTGAGGCATCAGCTTAACCTAAATCCGAAATAATATATAGGCTGATCCATTTAAGAAAACTTATGTTTGGTTCACCCTGGTGATATGGAGCACCTGTATATATGAAAATAATTTTAAAATGTTAAGTTTACGACTGTCTACAATGTTCGTAAATAACTTTTTTTGATATCTTATATGATAACGGATATATCGAGCATTGCCACACTTTTGTTCATATTCCATCATTATATTCAGTCAAACGTCCAGTATAAATACTACAACCCCATAACACTTGGTAAATATTTCCACAAAAGGAGTCTGCATTGGATATCGATAGTTACATGGTGATCGTCAGTTGGTTGCTTGTGTCTGGTGTAACGACACCTTTCGTTATGTGGCAAAATTATCCTCGTAAAACAAGAACACAGGAAATATCCTCCGTGAAACGGTTAAAAATTATTCGGGTCATGGTGAGTCAACAATGTGTAAACACAATGGTGTCATCCGGCGCACTTATCGCCTACTAAATATACAACGTTTAATACAATCGGCGCGCAACAGATGCTAATGTCGTAATACTTGGTTAGAGGAGGCGGGTGTGTGTGGAGAATCACTGGATTTATAGAGTCAGGCAGGCGGCTTAATGGTTCCGGGACCTCCTTTCCGGACCTGGTTAGGGCTCCGAGTGAACGCCGAGCTCGTAGCTCCGTCAGCGCGATACCGGGACGCTCTCGTCGACGGTTCCTTCGATGATTGATGGGAGCTTATTATGCCGTGATTATATGCACAATATTTACCCTGGCGAAAGTGGAAAGTTGAAAGCTTTAACCGCCCGTATACCGATACCATTATGTGCGGAATGCGCGGTATTCGTTCGTTTTGCCGACGCGCGGTTTGTGCGCGGTTCGCATTCTTTTCGGGGGAAAAAGTTTCCTACGCCAGAGGAGCTAAATGTCTTGTAGTACGAAGCTACAAGCCTTAGATGTACAAAGATAATTCCGAATTGAACCCACTACATATCACTACTACACTATAGATCACCTCAACCTCCGAATTCAGTAAAGAGCTTATGAGAATTTGATACACGGTTGCCAAATCGTCTAATCAGCTGTACATTATTACTTCCGGTTCCATTATTTAGGTTTCTGACAGTTAAAATGCACATTCTGAGGAAAACAGTAACATATAAAAAGCATAATTTTTTTATGCAAGAATCAGTGAAAAAACCCATAGTTTTATTTATAATTACTCAACATTAAAGTAATTTACATTTCGAACATTTATTTAGGAATTGGGGTATTATACAATTTATTAAATTTAAAGTAAAATATATAATCCTTTCACAAATAATAGTTTCCACTTTTGTAACAAAAATAGCTGGAATCATACAAATCCCCATATAATACAATAATATTTAAGAAAGGAATAGCAATTACGCACACATATGTCTTGTTTCAACTTTTAGTCAGTCGATGAACCAGTTTGATCTTCAGATGATGACGAATCTTTTACATGAATAATAAATTCTTCAACGTCATCTTGCAAATTATCCACTATCCACATTTCTGTTACAGTGCTATATGCTCTTCGAATTAATTCCTCCATAGTTTTTACCTTTAATATGGTATTCATTTTATACAGTTTTTAACTTGTGCCCATACTATTTCAATGTGAACTCACTCAATGTGAACTCGCCTTTTGCAAGTTCGTCAATTCTGCTTTTACCATACTGTGGTTTAAGTTGTGACACGCAAAACAGCAAGTCCCTTTTTAGCATATCGTCAGTGGTTGGTATTTGTTTGTCACAGAGCCAATCAACGATATTGTTATTTCTGCATGCTGCCGTGGGAATTATTTCTAATTTTCTGCAGTGATAGGAATCCTTATCAAGAACAATCACTGACTTCAGCGGTGTATTTGGAAGCAATTTCTTAATAAACCAAACCTCGTATGTGTCTGAATCCATCTCATGATGAACATCAACAGTGTTTTCTTGCAGAGAGATGTATATTCAGCACTAGGAAAGAATCCGTTATGAACTAATGCAAAACGAAGTCCAAGCCTGGTTGAGGATTTCAAACAGTACTTAATCCTTGGATAAAAGCTTGTCGACTATTTTGAATTGTAGTGTCTGTCCAAGTTTTATTTATGGCATGCCCTGTATTCACCCATGATTCATCAGTATATATTATAGTTCGACCTGAAATAGTTAAAGTTACAGAAACGTTAAATAGCAGGAACTAATTTCTACTTTCTTCTCTAAATTTCTTGATCTCTCGTAAGTATTTGTGCCTCCACCGAATAATGTCGTCCCGTTCGATGAATATACTTTTACGTCCAACTTTTTTAAATTCGAAACCCATATCGTATAACAATCTATGTAAAGTTGCTCAACTGAATTTAGGTAGATCATCATCAGCATTGACAGCAGCAAGAATTTGCATTTAATGTAGGTGGCATTATCTGTATAAAAAAAACTATGCACTTTACGTCGAATAAGTGCTGGCGTGTTCTCATCATATGTTCGTAATCTGTCATTTAGTTGTATGCCTTTCCTTTTCTTGGGGTTTCTTGGACTTGATAATGAACCGGTTTGTTGTTTCTGTTTTATATTATATATTGTACGCTCTGAGCAATCCAAAGCTTTACTTGCTTCTTGAACGGCTGCACTCACACTCATAGTTTTACTAAAATAATTTAAAACATTTGTAATCATACACTCCTCTCCTCCTTCATGCTAAATTTTTCTTCCTTACACCGTTTTCTCCCTATAGGCTCCATTAATGCAGTGAAAACTCCAATTAATTGTATAGGTTGTAAAATTTCAAAAAATCAAGAGAAATATCCATATTACTCTGTACACGATCAAAGAAGATGGAAGCGTTCTGAAAATAACGATTTGTACAACTATTTATAAACAAATTAACGTGGAATTAGATAGGTACTTTGCCGACGCGTGCGTATTTTTCAACAGGGTGTTCTACGTCGTCAAATCAAAGGCGGGCCTTATAGATGCAGTTTCCCCTTTTGGCGTGCGTATGCTGTATTTGTCATAGCGATTACTGATTTGTCCCAAAATCTACAACTTTATAAACATACAATATTGAAATTGCAGATTCGGCCCTGAACGCTAAAGCGCAATTTCAAAGCCTTTTCGCAATCCTCTATGTATTTGATGATATTTATTTAAAGCTTTTCTTCCAAACCAGTCTAATGCATACCCATGTGTATTTAACATCTATTTTATTTAGTTGTGTATAACAATGTTCGTATATCAGTTATAATTGCATCATGTTCTAAAAAGAATTTTATAGTCAAATTATTTGCTTTGTTCTAAAGTGGCTTCTAAACATTACGTGTATGTTGTACCTGTTATACCATGTACTGTTTATTCTGAGATAAAACTTATAAAACAAACGCATGTATTATGGTTATGTGATTACTGAAATTGCTAACACAGCCTAATATTTACTCTGTTGTAATGTATTAAAGTTAAAATGTATGCCGAATGGACGTAGTACAAAGGCATCAAAGATAGTACCTAACTACATATGTATATACATATGTAGATTAAAGAAACATTATTAGGACACCCCACTAAAACTACATAACCTATTTAACCGAAATTATACTAATTTAAACAAATGAACATAATCTCAATATACGTAGGATGCGGAAATATAAAAATTGAAACTTAAATCTCGTTATTGTTAGTTACATTTAAAAAAAATTAAAAAGGGGCTCCCCTTAAATAAAAAGTTATAGAATTAAATAGAAGGATGAAAATAGGGGTACCCCCTTGAAGATTTAGAAGCATTAGAATGTTTGAAAAAAAGTAACTAAGGGCGCATCTGTCTGTAAAAATGAATAAAATAGAAAAAAGTGGGGGCCCCCTTGAAAAGTTTAAAGCCTTAAAAAATGTTTGAAAAAAATTAAAAAATATTAGAAAGGGGCTCCCCTTGAAATTGTAAGTCTTAAAAATGTTTAAAAAAATTATACAAATATAATTGGAGAAGGGCCCCATACCATTTACTATTTTTTATTTTTGTAATTATTTTTTTTTCCATTTATTCCGCACTCTGCTAAGAAATCGTATCTAATATTTTGCACAATACTATTTGAAGTTTTTTTCCCAGAGAAAACACACGTTCGCTTCGCTCTATGTTTCCCTTAACAGTTTTATTGAAAGTTTTTGGTGATTCAAATATACAATTACTGGTTTAAGATAGTAAATATACACCTGCACTTTGTATGGCGTTTTTTCATTTCGAATTATATCTCGGTAAGCTTCTCTTTACTTTCCCTTTTTCTTTAATTGGGTATTTCCAGGGATTAAAAGAAGGAAATGGCATAATTTAAAATTCAAAAGAAAATTTTCCCCGAAGCACTTTTTTTTTTTATAAATTCGTTCCCTACCCACGAGGTAATTAAAATTTAAATTAGAACACAGTAACGATCCTACAGGTCAGTTCTCCCCAATCGGGGCAATTGGTGTCATTGCGCGCAAACGAACAAATATAATCAGTTATTCTCTTTCTGCATTATTAATCGAAACACCTCGTCGTTATTTACTGGATTTCCTTTAAGGGAGAAATAAAGGGCGCAAATTGTTTGCGCTAATTATCATCGTTAACCCTAATTTGGAAAATGACCTGCAAAAAGCGTCACTTTTCCTCTCCAACACTCTTCGCTAATTATTTTAATTATCTGAAAGAAGACGGGCTTCACTCCGAACTCGTTAAGAAACGAGATCTAAATTTCCCTTCAAGAAAAATGGGGATTATCCCCTTCAATTTCTGCACGCTAACTGGGCTACAGTTAATCTATAATTGAATCGCCCTACAGATGCAGTAAGCAACACCGCTGTGATGCGAACACACAAAAGTCCGATTCACACCACCATACATGTGTCACATTAGAATGAATGTCGATAAATTAGTAATTCACATTACCCCTATAAATGAATTGAGATGAACAACAAATTAAACAACATTAAATTTGAATTCCTCTTTGTAAATACTATCGAATACGAAGTAAAATAATTGTAGTATTATAAATATACTGGTTCTTTTTATTTTCCAAAATTTGTATAGCTTTTTACCAAAACGCAAAACAAATACGACAAATGCAAGGAAATTTGACAGATTGCCCTATTGTAGGCAAGCCGTCTGATTGACCAATAATAAATATGATAAAAATATGACGCATTCATATTACACGATTGCCATATAGTTCTCCAATGCATCTGTTGGGCGATTCAAGTATAGATATATTACAAATATCAATTTGTTCATGTGAAAAACATATTCTTAAGGACACTTTTGATCTTCTATCTAATGGTGGACTCGAAATTTGCGAATATATGCGGCTATGGGGATAGTTTTTTTGTTGTTGGTACCGTTTTCTCCAGTTGTCAATTTCAAACACGACAATATAATGTGTATAAGTGAAGTTGAATCATATTTCAATTATGAAAACGCGGTTTTTATCTGAAGTTATAACCCTTAATTGCGACATTATCATTAGTTATTCGGCTTTCTCGGGTATGTACACCGGCTGTTAGTAATTAGTGCAATATCACGTGACGTCACGTAATTCTGGGGCTATCGTAAATATCTCGTTGAAATTAATAGAGTTACATTATGAGTTTCCGTCAGGCCATTAAAAATCCTGTAATAAAATGTGAACGAGCAGCGAATATCAATTATCTGTTTTTTTTTATCATTTTGCCAACGTGCCAAATTGATACGGTGAAATTGGATAAAATTTATCTGTGTAAATTTTTTTTTTGTTTGGTCTAATACAATATACTAACTAGATAGTAATGTTTGCACGGTATACAGACTCTTATACGTTGTACGTTAAAAAATACAGCCAAATATTTTTCATAAGTACCAGTTCTCCTTTAAAATGACGTCACAACGTTTATTTATGGCTTAAACAATATAAAATTCTCAAATATGAACAACTAATCGTGACTACTTTTGATATTTATACATAGTTCAAAATAAAATAGTCGTGATATAATGTACTTAGCATGTGCAAGTGTAGCTATAACATAACACACCATTCCATTTTTTTATGAGTAATGTAATAAATATTGCCCCCCAGTTTTAGGCATTTGGCAAGTGAGGAATAAGGGGTACATTAAGTATTATCACTACAAAGAAGAGCACACATTCCTCCACAGTACCGAATTTGTAGAGGGTATTTGGTGGGAGGAATATCTACGTTCTTGACCTAAAACCGACGGACAATAGTGATAATAGAAAGATAATCGACATTCGCATACAGATGTATTTGACCGTGTCATCGCATATATTTAAGGCACTTGTGGGATATATTAACGATAAAACGGTCGTTACTTGCGGATTCTTCTCCAGTTGAATAGAGCGTGAATAAAGAAGGAAGGGTCTGGTCTACTGAGGAGGTAATCTCTATGATAAAGGCCGAAGCATTAATAATATGAACGTGGAGTTACAATAGCATACGCTTCGAGTTAATAAGTTTACGAAAGTCAGTTCTTTTTCTGCATTTGTAAACTTACATATTGTATTATTATCTGTAAGTTTGCAAATGGTATTGTTTCAATTATATAATAATGAAATTTGAGGTTTTTATTTCGTGAAACAATTATTAAAGATCTTAATAAAAAATATCAAAAGGGCCAAAAACAATTAACCGTAAAAATGCCATTATAGGCGCATGGTTTATTGCTGGAATCACCATACCAGCAAAAGCAATGAAGGGGGTACAAGCATTAAGGAAGGACTCGAGTTTATCCATACCAGGCGTCATCAGCGTCTCTCAGAATGCTACACCCACCTTCATCGCTAATGCATCGCCGACTTTATTGCGAAATGTCTCAACCACTTGCTGCCGCCACGACATACCCCATCTAGGGAACACCGATCAAACACAAGCTTTTGCTAGTATGGTGATTCCAACAATAAACCATGCGCCTATAATGGCATTTTTTACGGTTAAAGATCTTAATATTTATTTAAAAAATCAAAGATTTTTTCTATAAATAAACGTACATCTTATTTTTTTTGTGTTAAAAAATATCGACTTTCAACGTACCAAGGATTTGAAAAAAAAGAAATCTCGAATTAACCGGAAAGAGTTTGAAGATAATAGTGTTATAAAACCCACACTGCAACGGTGAATCTGAAACATTGCATACGTATTTCGGCAACTATGTAGTCATGCGCTAAATCTAATCTTTTTCTTCTTTCTTTATTGAAGCGTGGCCTGTTTTACTTCGACTCTACTCAGATAATTCCACCGATGGCGATTGTTAACTCTGTATCATTAAGTTGCTGGCTTCACTAGATGCTCTTTTTTTTGAAATAGATAATAAGTCAGGACAAGAATATGTTTATTAGAATCTACAAATGCAAAACTTACCACGTAACGGCATACTTACATCTACTCCCAAAGTAAGCTGAAAGTATTATACGGCTATATTTATTAAAAGCTTTATATTAACTTGACTTGTATGTTTGTATTGCAGTATGTAGCCTGACTTATTACTACAATCTCAACACACTTCTGAATGTCTTAGCGACCTGAAAAATTTGCATACATGCGTATCCGAGATGACAACAGTATAACAGTATAACCTACAGGAGAAAAGAGTGTTAGACTTAGTATCTGTGGTTAAGATGAAACCTAGGAATATATGCTCGGCACCAGATCACCAGTAGAATATTCCACTGATTTGCACTCCTTAAATAACCAGATACTCTTACAGCTTTGAATGTTTGCCGTTGTATCTCAAATAAGTAAAACGATATCACTTGCTCTATCATGGTCTCTTTATTTCCAACTTCTTACAATTATGGGATTTTTTGCAGTCGTCACATTTTTTTTTCTTTTGACATTTCCATGTTCCATATTTTTCTTGTTGTAACCGTTTTATGTAGGAACATCTGAGGATTGTCTTCATTTGCAGCTCTTAACGCTACGTCATCAGAATAGCATGTTACATGTATCTTAACTGCCTCCATTCTGTATCCTTCCAACGGTTTTAATTTTCTATATTATTGAATCCATTACATAAAGTGTTGGACAACATAAGATTGGGAGAATCCGAATAAACCTAATAAGATATTCTAAACTGAGACCTCTGATTATATTTTCTATCACTTTCACCATCTTTCCTATGTCGGCCTTCACAATCCCTGAAAGGTATTCCAGTCTGTTGTACTGGTGTAACTTGTTGTTAAGCGCTGTTTTCGTCTAATTTAGAGTTGGTGATTTTCGAAGCACCATATATTTACGCACGAACTACATCGAGATGAAATCGTATTCATCTCACCGTGACAACGAAGCCGTCATCTGTTACCTTCACGAAGATTTCTTCAGGGTTAAAGTCCACGTCCAAATTGATTTCGAAAGCATTTTTTGCTTAGACGGACGACAAATTTAGCGTGTCTTTCAGGCGCTGATGATTTTCAAGAAGGATAGTGCGGGAATTTGTTTTGTGATAACCGCGTTTTTAATAATCATGCATTCGTAATCCCTAACCAAATTGCTGATCCATCAGCTGCGATGGTCGCATGAAAATCATTTAGAATATATGGGATATGGTAACATTTTTTATGGTTGTGACTAAATTGGACAAGGTAAATGATGTGAGAAGAATGAGAGAGAAGAAGTGCTTCATCAGTAATATATTAATTATCATCACTTTCCTAAATGTTGCGGTAAACTAGAATAGCATCTCAAACAGTAATACTCGATATTGAAAACCTCTTACAAAAAAATACTTTATTCATCCAACAGCTTACATTTTGCAATCTTCCAATATATTTGGAAGATTAGTCGAACTTTTTATGTTGACGTCTAAGTTTTCGCCGTGACAGAATTACCAACGCAAAGCCAAACCATGTATAATAAACTCAGCAACAGAATTTTATACGAAAATGCTACAAGACCTGCTACGTAGGCGACACCTACATATGCATATTTCCTTTTTCAATAAAAGTAAATCGAGTTAAATTTTTTTTTCTGGCGCTCCCGCGTAGAGTTTTCTCTTTCGCTTTTGGGGTGGGGGGTTGAGGGAGCAGGTCTTACGCTCGACCCACTCAATAATTCAAATTACCTTCATCGATTTCTTTTCAAATAAACCTCGGAAGGCTTAACGTCATTAAATAACTTTCCCGGGCGAATTTCCTCTGTGGGAGTCATCTCTTTCGAACGGCGTCGACCGTCCGGAAGAAGTGCCACCTATCTCGCCTCTACGTCTAGATACTTCGCTACAGTGCAAACTTCCCCGGCGTAAGAGACGAGCACCCTCGTGAACTCGCTCCCTAATTTATGCCCGACAAAATACTCTGTCATCCCGTCAAACCGTTGCCACGCTAACGTGTGACACTCTCCCCGGAAAAGTAAACCTAATTATGTAACGTAGACCCAACCGTGCTCTTGGTGCGGTAATAGTAATGCTTCTGGGTGCTTGTTTGGAGCTTTCTCCCTGTTCGTGTGGGAGTTTTATCAAAGGCAAATACAGCGATGAACATCGAAATACTTTTAATTACGGGGGGTTGGAATATCTGTACATATACAAATTTTTGATTCTCCAGGCCGGTTCCATTTGTTGGCGTTTTTTGCCGCTTCAGTATGGTGTTACTGCTAATGAATCTAAAAAGTGGGCAGGTCGAGCGGTAGGCATGAATTAATTCAATCATTTCGCTAGGTGATATTTACATATTTATGTCCGAAAAGTAAGTTCCGAAAGGTAATAAGAAAAATTCCGGAATATATTAAAAAAAAAAAAAAATCATTTTGTGCACAACTATTTCTCTATGTAGTTAGCAAATTATCACCATAGTTGAGGCACTTGTCATAGCCTAGCACCAATTTTTATTGTTGTCTATTTTTTATTTGAAAAATTTATGTTGTGATCCTCTGCATGATATTTTGTACTATCATCATTAACACTTTTATTATCTGTGTATTAATGGCTGCATATTAAACCATCTCCCCTGGTTCTCAGTCGGTAATGTAGGACCCTACATTTTTGGGGGATCAAGTAGAGCCGGTGGCAGATTATGGGACTAATTAATTTTAAGTGCGTTGTAAAATTATAGCATTCTCACGCATACTACGCAATACAAAACTAGATTGAAGAGGGCAGTTTCTTGTTGGCACTATGCGAAGATGTGGAGCCGGCAGTATGCAGTTAGGAGAAGATAGGCCAAGCGGAGGGAGGGGGGGGGGGCAAAGTATTTATAAATTCAAATATAATATTTGTAAAATTCGTTGGAATTTCGTTTATACAGTAACATTTTGATATTCGTAATTAAATTTTTCTATATGTATGTCAAAATTCTTCCCATGGGCCAATACATTGCAGTATTCCTATTCTTCGATGCTTTCAGCCACTTGGTTCGCGATTCTGTGTGTTTGGTGTGTCGTCGACATGTGTTCTCTAAAGTCAAACTGGTGGTTAGGTAGTAGGTTGGTTATTTGTGACCTTTCTCAATTCTTGAGAGGGGAAGTCACTCAAAGGTTCTACTGGTGATGGGTAATAAGCTGGTTGGCCTATAGCAGGTGTGGCCGAACTTTTATTCCTTAGGGGCTACTTATTCTGTAAAATATCGTCTGTGGGCGACTATGAATATGGGCAAACTATTTTAGGATTTTTCAAAATTTTCATAGATATTTTAATAAACAATTAACAAGAATTTCAGTAAAAAATATTATGGCAAATAAAGAAAACAAACAATTATATATTTTTTTATTTTATGATGCACAAAAATATTTATTAATTTAAAAAAATTACAATGCAAAGAAATGAATACACAAAAAAAAAATTAGCAAATAAGGAAAATAATAATTTAATTTTTTTAATTTTTTGAGATGAAATACATATTAACTTAAAAAGAGACACTGTAAATAAGCAAATGATAATAATGATAATAATTGGACGAAACCTGGCATTGCATAAGTCAAGTTTTTTCAAAATTTTGTTCATATGAATTTGAGGCAGTTCTCAAACATGGCTCCAAATGTTGATCTGTTAATTGCGATCGATGTTTTGTTTTGTCGCATTCATAAATGAAAATGCGGATTCACATAAATATGTTGATCCAAACGTGGAACAATTCCCCAAAATGCTTATCATATCTGTTATTGTTTTACCTTTATCCTGTAGTTGCAGGTTTAATTGGTGTAATTTTTCAGTAACATTGCAGAAAAGAACAAGCTCAAGAAGCCATTTTTGATCATTTAATTGTGGATAGGAATCATCTTTAGTTTGTAAATATGAGCATATTCGTGGCAGAAGTTCTCTAAATTTCGTTAAAAATGTAGCACGACTTAGCCATCTTATGTCTGTAGTAACAGTTTACTGTGTTCATCGTCGCATTCTTTCAGCAAAGTGCGAAACTGACGACGTGACGTAAATTACAAAAGATCTAAATCTTTTGGAATTTACTATTTTAAATGCAACACAACATAACATGATCGAATTTCAATACTTTTGAACATAGCACTTGAGTATGTATAATACAATGATTATCCATAAAATGTGGAATGTCATCTCATCACCTTTACACAGAGCGACGAAGCCACTTTTATTACCGATCATTGCCGAAGCCCCATCAGTGGTTATTGATACCAACTTGCAAATTGGGAAATTTGTACGTGCAACATAATTTTTAAATAAATCGAAGATATCCTGACGTCTGTGCGTTCATGCATTGGAATAATAGTTAATGACTCTTCTGTGACCGACATATCATCGAAAACCATTCGAATAAAAACACATAACTGTGCAGTGCCGATATAGTTAGTAGATTCGTCAAACTGTAGTGACAATACAGTGCATTTATTAATGTTTTCACCTAAAATATCTTCAAGATTCTGGCTAATTCCTTCTGTTCTACGCATAACTGTATTTCGCGATAACGACATATTTTTGATGGATTTCCGATTTATTTTTAAAAATTTGAAACAACACTTCACTAGCTTTAATAAAAGCCTCCTTTCATACTTCCCCATCATGAAACGGTTTATTATGTTTAATTAAAGTATCAGCAACTTTAAATGAGGCAATTGTAGCAGTCTTCGAGTTCGTGTTGTATTTATAAAACTATTTTGTTGCGCAGTTAATTGTGCCTTCAGTTGCTGCATTTTGGCCTTTCTTAACGCAGTACCAGATGGATAATCTTCATAGTTTTTATGAACTGTTAGAAAATGTCTTTCAACGTTTGCTTTCTTAGGCAAAGCTACTGATGCATTGCAAATAAAACTCACATTTATCTTTCATCATAGTAAAGGAATAATCTTCTTCCCATTCACTGTGATAATGATAAGTTTTAATTTTTTCCGACCTGTACTTGGTTTTTTATTCATTCTAAAATAATAGGGTTAAATATTAATAACATTTAAAACAATAATTAATAGCTAACGTACCTGCTTCTGTTCGATGTAGGAATAAATTTCAAAAAACTAAAATTGAAAGTAAATACAAGTGCACAAACACCGAGTAACAAGTGGATTGAAGTCAGGGGCTGTCACTTTACTGTCTGACACATGATTTTGCGCCATTTTGTGCGATTGCCATTTATATGCGCATGCGTTGCAACTACAATTAATTTAAAAGTTAAGATTCATTTGCATTGTTCATCGGGATCAATACAAACATTACGTTGCACAGACAGTCTATTATTGTAAGAATAAATTATCGAATTAAGATTTTCAAACATTAAGTGAAAGCAAGTTGTTGAACTTTAGCTTCGCGGGCTACTTTCAAAACCTTTGCGATCGACGTGTTGGCCACCCCTGGCCTATAGGATGATGTTTCCTCAGGGGGTTTGCCAGATTGGTGTGCCGTGATAATGGTATGCATACGTAGTTTTACGTGGTAACTTTTTCAAAATTTTCCTGTTATACGATCATACCCGGATGCTTTACGATTGTTAATTTTATAATGACGGATTTAACTTCTAAGGGGATAAGGGGATTGTAGGTCTTATGGGTAATGCCATTTGACATGGTAGGTACTTCCACCAATACTTCGACTACGTCATTTTGAGCTCTTGGTCTAGAATTAGCTGGTTGGAAAACATCAAGGTGTGTTGCTAATTTTATTACTTTATGAACAGATTTGCAAAACTTTTATACACATAAATATATTTATAGTATTGTTGGAAGTCATATATTCCAAAAATAATAATTTTAGAAGTGATCAGGTATTTCTATCATTATAAAATGACACAATAAGAACTAAAATAAAACGCATGTGGGTGTTAGTAACGTTATTTTATTAATAAAAATTAATATTTGATGCTACCTCCTTCCGCCCGAATCATTACCCTAATTGTAGCAGGCATAGAAGTCACAAGTTTTGCCGAAAAGTCAGAGAAAATTTCTCGCCGTTCAAACATATATTCCCTGTTTGAAAACTTGTTCTGTAGTGTAATTCTTACGGCGTATTTTCTTCTTTTAAAATATGCCGTAACCCGTCTATTGCAAGATTCTACGATTAAGATACACCGGTTTAGTAGAGCGGAAACACCGTGAAAGTTTGGGTACGTTGGCGGATCAAAGAAAATGAGGAAAACCCGGAAAAGTTAGATTTCGGTTGGTTGGCTCGCTGACCGTCCTTTAATCACAAAAGTTATATTTATACGTTTAAGGAGGTATCGAAGGTATAAGATATAAATCGTTTTATCTACCGGAAATAATTATCCTCTTAAATTTTTATCAGGTCGTCAATTGGTGATGTTTTCTTTGGCATTGAGTACGGTAAATCCCCATTGGGGTGTTTTTCTTGTTAACAGCATGGATTATAGATTTCAAGTTTACCCATACATGCGCCATTTAGTGTAAAAAATGCGGAAATTAAAATTAATCTGGGGTATGTTTGAATGATGAGAAAACATATCCACAACTAAAAGAATTTCACTTGCAATCTAAAATTAGGCATAGAGAATTACGTCAAAGCACTGGTAGCTAATATAATGATGTTTTTATTAATAACATCCCCAATCGTACATCTCCATCGTGGAAAGTAATTAAACAGTCAGTCCCGAAAATAATTATATAAAGAAAAAATTACACTTTCTAAATTGCGTAAATTATTATGTCTATGAACGTATGTGAAGGAGATTTGATGTTACTTCATTGACAAAATTTGGCACTCATTATCAACAAAGCAAAGCATTTTTCTCACATATCGTGTTTTGATCTTAATAAATATTATACACCCATGTTGAAATACTGGCTGCATTTGATTAAAGATAAAACAGCAATTTTGTGGATGGAACAATACACGCGTTCAACATAGTGCATAATATAAAGGAAATCTATATTGAAAATATGTAGGCTTTTAGGACAGGAATTTAATAAATTTCTGTTTTCTTCCCGCCAAGGTATAGCTGAAAATTCCCGAAAAGGTATAGCCGAGCATACTTTTATATTTCCATCGTGAACTGAATGCGTCGATGAATTCCATTGAGATGACGAAGAAATCCATTTAGCATTCCTGCTTCATGGGCCCAAACTACGAAAGTTTCATCGACAAAACGCTACCAGCAAAGTGGTTTCTGTGTGGCGGTGTCAAGCGCTTTAGCCTCAAGGAATTCCATGTAACAGTTAGATATAAGTGGTGCTAGCGGGCTTCCCATGGCTACTCTATGTAGGCGTTCATAGGAATCGTTGTTCCACTGGAAATAAGTTGTAGTAAGAACATGTTCAAACAAACCCAAAATTTCCCGTGAGAACTAACAATGTCAATAGAAATAATAAACAAGGTTTGGTGTCCAGTTTTGCGCATTTGTGCTGGGTGTGGTGTTGTCATGGCAGTAGACTCGAATGGAGGGTTGCAGAATGAATAAAGCACTGTGTGGCAGTGTAGATTTGGATTTATATTTTTTGCTCGAATATCAAATTATCTATTAAAATATTATTTGTAAATCGTCAACTTAGTGACAAGACGTTTTTTCTAAGTATAATTTCTCGAGAAAACTTCATATTGAATAATTTCTCGCCACCGAAGATGTTTGCCGCAATTGCAAATGAAACGATTGGAAGAAATTTCAATGGACCACGACCCTTAATCCCGGAAGGAAACAGATATTTGTGAAATCTATATTATTACATTATAAAACGGCAAAGCAGCATGAAAATTCTATTTGCCTAACTATTTTTTACAAGCTTTAAAAGTCTCTCTTAAGCAAGAACGCCATCTTGAAATTCCATCATTCATGCCAAATACTGAGAAGTTGAGCAATAAAGATTACCCTATTTATATAAGCATCCCGTCCACTTTTGTACCTACTAACATTGGGTAGTTAATTAAAAATTTGTATTGTATTCCGTGCTTTTGTTTTCCGTATCGATCCAAGAGAACGCCACGTAAACAGCTTTTGTTTAGCATTATTTTTCACCGCCCGGAAACGAGTGAGTGCATTTTAATGTCGGATGTTTAATCGGCTCAGTTAATATATTTTGTGACTCCCATCGATTTCGGATTCTTTCGCTTGTATAATAGGCAAAGGTACTAATTGGTAGTGGATCAGTTGTTAATGGTTAAGGTATGGACTGAATAATTCTCTGTTTACCAAAATGATTGAAATTCATAATTGGGTAGTAATTTATGTTCAGGATATACTTTTATGAAAATAAGAAGTAACACTACAGAGTAAATGTCGTCGCACAATTATATCAATTCCCTAATGCTTAGTTCTTTATGCTTGTAATATGTTCACGTCCAGTCAACTTTAAGTAAAGTTCTATTTTAAAAATATGCAGAGTTGATAGCTCTTCTATCAACTTTAAATAAATTCTGGTTGCTTCCGCAATCAGTGAAAAGTAGCACGTGTCTTTTCAATATTCAAAAACGGAGATAGAGCACTTATTCAAAATTACCGTCCAGTATCAACCCTCTCTACTGTATCAAGAACTTTAGAACATATTGTATGCGATTTCATTTTCAACACGTACCATAATGTTGCCCCCAACCAACGCTAGTCGCAGTACTCAGGCAAATTTCCTAGTTTATACAGATTTTATCAACAGGTCGTTGGAATCCGGTATTCTCGTTTCGTGCGTCAATTTTATATTTTACAGGAAATAGGGAAAATAAACACAAAAAAGAACCTTTAACTCTATGTAGAGTAACGTTTATCTAAATTAAAAGTAAATCTATCTATAATTTTACAATATATTTCAGCTTATCCATTGTGCCACTAAGATTTTGTCCATTTTGAACTAGGTTACTTACAACTATTTTAACCCCCTATCTAATTCACAGTATTTTTTGCTTTTTTAGGGGTACTTATGCACACACAATTTTGCATGAAAACAGTATTATAATAGTGCATTTCTTCATGAAGAACTTTCATTAATTCAAATATATTGGGATGTGCTTTTCCGATCCCCGTCTATTGAGTCTGATATGCCATCCTTCTACAAAATTTGTAGTCCGATGACGTTCTCCATCGCAAGTCCATATTCGGCGATCAACAAAATAATCGTTAAATTTAGCAATGGCTTCATCGGTAGGAGAATTTTCCATTATACAGAGCTAACCATCTGCAACTTTATCTTCCGGCAGATGAGCTAATGCAGCACACTCCTTTATGTGGTTTCTTACTTCCTCGTTTTCCTTATACAAGTTTGTTGGACCTAAATCTTGTACTTTACGCCAAAAGGCCTGATTAAAATGAAAGTTACATCCATTGATAACTGTAGCCGGAAAAACTTCTTCTAAAGCATTAATTGCGGCAACTTTAAAATCTGAAATAAATTTTTTTGGTTAGAAATTCTTGATTTTATTTTTTAATAAGAAGAAAAATCGTTTATACGTGGCCTCTTTCTTATCGGGTAGCGGGACATATACGGCAGGAATGTTGCTTGTTCTTTCTTCTGTACTACCAATATCCACGTGAATTGTATATAATTGAAAACATTGAACTGCAGTGTTTAAAAGTCCCATCGAATAGGAAGCAAGAAGCTCCTGCTAATAAATTACCTTCGTCCATTGAAAATGCAAAAATTCTGTCTTCCATACCATCGTCAATTATGAAATACTCTTTCATAAGCTCGGGGACCTCTATATCTTTTCGTTTTTTCGGAAGCGAGTTAATGCCTAGCGATTTGTGTCGCTCATTATATAATGCATGTTTCACTGATGTAAAGTGTGGAATATTTGTAACGAAA
>JARFOC010029897.1:0-30980 GCA_031763485.1 Osmoderma eremita
TAGAATCGGATCGAAATATTCATACATACATAGATAAATATTGAGAGAGTACAGCTGACAGCAGCATATTATAATGCGTAGTTGTGGAAACCTAACAAGTTTACCAAAATATCGCTATGTAATGAAAACTGCTACACGTAGCAGCTTTTTAAGCTGCTACACAAACGTAGCAGTAGCAGTTTGTAGCTGCTACGCAAATAGAGCAGTTTTACCTATCACTAATAAACACAATGTTCGGATTACTCCTCCCGCACAAAATATTAATTAATTCGGGACGATACGTGTTTAATCTGACTATAATAAATTGGTAACAAGGTGTCATCGGTATAAGCTCATAGGCGCTCGTCTTGGCATTGATGACTTTTGCCTTGAGATCAAATTTTAGAGGATTAAACTGTTTTCTTTGACACGGATTTTTCTTTTAATGATCGTATGGCTGAACTCTACTCTGAAGCTTCGAAATCTTTGGGATTCATAATACGTGTCTCAAAGCATGTTCATGATATTGCTCTAATTAAAACCTTATATTACGCATCTGTCCCCTCCAAATATGGTATCCAATATTTGAATGGAAGATGGAGGAGGTTTGTGATCGCCTACAACTTGATCCCATGCATCGAAAGTTTTAAAATTCTCATCTTATAAATTGGAAGGTGTTTCTCCCCTATAGGTCTTCAGTAGACCTTTTATTTCGCCATGCTATGTTATCTTTAAAGATGATGTACAATGATCGGTGCCCTGTCGAAATATTCCAGTACAGCTTTTGCACATTTAAGAAACGTGTTTAGGTATCGCTTATGGAGACTTAATTTATTTTCTTTTATAAAATATTACTATATAATTTGATTTTAATATCAAGGTCTGGAATGTGTCTTGCAATTGGTAATGATACACTATTTCTATTTTTTCTTTTTGCATGTTTTTGTGTCAGTATCCTTTCTTCTTCGTATGTGTTGTCAGATCTAAGTATAATATTATCTTATATAATAAAATAATTTAAATGTATATTAACTTAATTTATAATATATATATATTGTACATACTACGTGAACAATGTGTTGGATTGGTCCTGTCGTTGTCCTTAACTTTAACTTTGAAAAAAAAGAATTTGTCATGAACTTTTGGAGAATATACTGAGTGTCCTTTACTTCTTGAACGCACGTACTCATCCAGGGATCACTGCACGTATCGGGATACCAGTTGCAAGGACTAACTGCCTAAGGAGGACACCAATAAGCATTATATGCTCCATCGCCAACAAAACATAATACAACTTACAGTATTTGTTATTCATCAACTATGCATTCACTTATTCAGGTTATTTATTATTATTTGCATTTTTATATTTACGTGTATTACATTTTGTTTTTGTTTATTTCACGCTGTACGGAATTGTAGGGGCTGGCGTTTTTTACACTTCTTCGTTTAATAAATAATAGAACCAGGACACTACTTATCACAAATTTATTTCGGATTTTACAATTTGCGATGTCACGAATAATACTTGCTTACATCTATACTTTATACTTGTCGATTCAGTACTGCTGTTAATTTGTATCTTACAAAACAAAGAAAACTACCTTAACTTAAATTATTGGCTGCGAGTTTAGGGGGCGTATCTCCAGTATTTACTTGTATATAGTTTGTACATAGTATATTAGTCAAGAGTTGTGGTTTCCGAAAAAGTACCTGTTCCTAGAATTCAGGATATTGAGACAATAGGGTAAAGATGCCCGTTTACGTCTCAGATGTATTTTATTGCGGTCTTTTTTAAATCTGATACGGAATAACACCAAGTACCGTTAACTGCTATGGATTCAATACACAAGTTAACAGTTACGCAGCGATAATAGAAAAGCCTTTTCGTTTTACCCCGAATAACATAAATACCTCCCTTGACTTAATATTCCTAGCAAAAACGGGATTATTTCTCTTTTCCTAACACACGCTAACGTTTACCTATTAATTATTGCCTTGTCCTGGGTTGTAATCTGTTCGGCAATAAAGTTCTGTTATTATTATTAAAATAGCAGCTTTATGTACCGTGGAAATTCAATATAAATTGGGTGGAGGCGCCGAGTTACATCAGGCTTACTTAATTCTCAGTTGTGATAAACGCATATCCACTAATATTTGTAAATGACATATGTAATATGAATACACGTTAGAAATGTCAGTAGTATTAAATTGTGTATTCAAAACCTCTCACCCTTTACTATTGAAATGACACTTTAATAAAACGGAAAATAAATCACAGTAAATTACACGGAATTGTACAGAATTTCTCCTCGCTCCTGGAAGTCCGTATCGCTATAATTCATTACGGCGAAATTGTCGACGGCAAACACATTAGTTGGCCCAACCGTACTGTTTATAGCGCATTAAGTTCTCGTAAATAAAATATGTAGGAACGAGGGGTGCCTTTTATATTTCGGTAATAGAGAACAGAAATTAAAATTAATCATAGTACATGGTTTTATTGTTTTTCAAAATCTTTTCCATGAAGATCAATACACTTTTGCATGCGCTTGAACCAGTTTTCGAAGTACTTTTTATACTACGATTGAGGTATGTACCTCCAAAATATGCATTTTAAAAGCAGCAACCGCTTCTACAGCAGTCGAAAAACATTGACCACGTAACTTTTGTTTGATGTGCGGAAACAAAAAGAAGTCATTGGGCGTCAAATCAGGGCTGTACGGCGGATAACCCATCAATTCAACTTTTTCAGTTGCCAAAAACTCTCTTGTTTGAGCCGATGTGTGAGAGCTCGCATTGTCCTGGTGGAGAATGATCCGTCTTCCGCGGTTGGTTTCCCTTATTTTTCCGAATTCTTCTGGCAAACAAATGGATGTGACCGTCCGACGTTGCACCAATGATACAGTTACCAGATGTCCGGTTTTTCCGAAGAAACAGGCGACCATTTGCTTCCAAGTGCTTCGTGTGCCAACAACTTTTGTTGGATCTGGCTCATCTTGAAAGACTCATACAGTCGACTGCTGTTTACTATCGGGCTCATAGGCATAGATTCATGATTCGCCACCTTTTACGATGCCATAGACGTGTTTTGAAGTACCGTGATCGTATTTTTGGAGCATTTCGTTCGAACAATCCACACGCACCTTTTTTGAACCGATTGTCAAATTATGTGGAATCCAACGCGAACAAAATTCTTTGACAGCCAAATGTTGATGCAATATTGAATATATCCTGGTCCCACTAATACCCAGGGATACCTTAATCTCACGATACGTCACATGCCGATCTTGCACTATTAGTTCACGCACAGCATCAATGGTTTTTCGGAACAACAACCTTCACAAAATACGTCAGTGAGTTAAGCACGGCCACGATTGAATTCGGCATATCACCGGTATACACTAGTTTCTGATGATGCTTGATCGCCAAATACCGTTCATCGATGCACTGTTGTTCAGATAATCCACGTCCAAAATTGTAAAAAAATAATGACAAGAAAATGTTCACGAGTTAATTCCATTTTTTGGCCAAGATGATTTTTTAAGCCTCTGTAAGTAACACAAATATCGCTTGTACGTCAAAATGTTCTGAGTAAGTATATTGTCAAAAAGGCCGAAATTTACGATACAGGCGTCAGTTCTCAGGTGGCAGCACCTGGAACGCCTATTCCGGAAATATAAAAGGCATCCCTCGTGTTTCATTAAATGTAAATAAACTGGTTATTATTTAAATATAACAATTTAGTTCTATTTGCCTCAGGAAAGAGCATTCGCGTTCCACAATTATTATTCCTCGAAACTGTCCGACTACCAACGGGAGTGCCGGAAGGCTCTGCTAAGGTGCCATTGTCATTTAATATCTACATCTCCAGTTCCTCCAAGTTTGGACAATTTTAAAGTTCCTGTGAATACCTCGGCAACTGTAACAGATATATTTTTTTTATCTCAAAAGCCACGTTCTTCCATAACGACAGCAATGGTACAACTTCTAGATGTGTTTGGTTTTAGACTGTCGAAAATTTTTACTTGAACTTTTCTTATGAACTACAGCATAGATTTGCATGAGAAAAATAGTATAAGCGGTTCCACTTACTCACTGAATTAGTGGGTGGAAGACATGACAAGAAAAAATATTGCCCTTGGTGATAAGATGTTACGACAAAAAGGGTTGTTTCTATATGAAGACATTTCTAGGAAAATTTAAACAAATTATCATCATAGGCAAATTTTTATTGTGACGGAAATTGAATGGTAATTCTTCCTTCTGCAAATATGTCTTTATTTGACCAGCTGCATTTGTAGAAAGTATCAACGTCAGTTTGTCATTGATTGTTTTAAAGCCTATTGCTTTCTTCCCAGTCCTATAAATGTAAGTTCACATAAGGTCGGATGCGAACTTACATTTATAAGACTGGGAAGAAAGCAACAGGCTTTAAAACAATCAAGGACAAACTGACACTGATACTTTGTACAAATGCAACTGGTCAAATAAAGAGATATTTGTAGATGGAAGGATTACCATTCAAAGTGCTGTTGATAATAGACAATGCTCCTGGGCATCCTGTAACACTAGTCACAAAAGATGTTCAAACTTATCACCTAATACGGCATCATCGCTTCAGCCACTTGATCAAGGTACCATTAGAAGTTCTCTAGATCCATAGCCGACAGGTTTTCGAAATGTTTTACACGATGTTTCACCATCAAAATTTATCATGCAGCATCGTTTCCAACGCGAAAACGACTTTATTTTCGTTAGACATAAAAAATATCATAAAAAAATGGGGGTATGGTGTACCCGCCCAGCCCCTCTTACTTGTTTTTTCGAAATTAATTAGCTTCGATTTTGAGATTATGTAATCTGCTTCAAATAATATTAGAAAAAAATTGATACCTGTTATAGTTTCTGAGATATTCACAAAATGTTTTAAATCGTCGAAAATTTGGAGAGGGCTGGAGCCCAAATCCCGCGATTCCGCCGCTAAGACAATTGTTTTGTGCTTGTGTTTTCTTATAAAGTATTCAAGCTTATCAAATTCCCTCCTAAACCATTTTCGTGTACTAAACGTCTAACAATAGTACATTAGAGAAGACGAAGAATCGACTGGTGAAAGACCCGTTCCGCTAGCTCTAACCGTTTCCGAGATATTATCAAAAATATGAAAAAAATGCTTAATTTTGGGCTATTTTTCATACTTTTGAGCATTAAGTTTGATCTTTCCGACGATACAATAAAGATAGCGGCGACATATTATACACCAGACTAAGCGTCATTCCACGGCGCATCGACTGGTGAAAGCCAAATTCCGATTGCTCTAACCGTTTCCGAGATATTAGCCAAAATGTGTGAAGAAAATAGTCAATTTTCCAAGTTTTTACACTAAAATCGCATTTTCGTTAACAGAATCGAATTTATCCGATACCACGAGACGCGGCATTAGATAACAATTCGAACACCCCGAAGCGGACTAAAATATCTTTCCGTTTTCGAGATATTCGAGGTTAAAGTTTTTACTATAAAAGTTGCCGCTACAGAATGCACAGAAATGAATATCTAACAATATCGATTTTCAATATTGGCAACGAAAAGAAAAATCGGAGAAAATATAAAGTTTCTAAAACTCGAACCTGATCACTCAGCTATTTAATCGGAAAAACACATCCAAAGCAAAAAATGTACTAACGCTTGATTTGGCCGACGAGGGAATCGAATGAAATGTGAGTTGGGTATGGGAAATAAATACTTGTCCGCATCAATTAGGTCATCATCTGGCGGAGAACGATTTCCAAATCTGTCACGTGTATTTTTCTATTACTTCTGTAAATAACAGTTTCTCATAAAGGAAAAAGAAAATATGATGGTGAAATATAATAACAATTTATCGCAATGAAAGAATGAACAGTAATTAGTAACAGTTATTATTTCTGTTGTAAACAGTATTTCTAAAGCAGATTTTCGAATAATAATTTAAAAATGTAGCAGATGTAAATATCCAAATGAAAAGTGTTAGATATACGACGATTTAATTTTCATAAAGCAAACTTCTCGCAACTGTATGCAGAAATACTAGAAACTAATTGGTCTTCTATTGATCTACATACGGATGTTAATCTTGCTGTTGAACAGTTGTACGAGATACTCAGAACATTTTTGAGAGAAGTCCTCTCCTGCGTCTTATTCGCCGTGGTTCACATGATGATATCAGGATTAAAATTTAAGAATTACTATAGACGGAGGTGTAGGAAAACTAAAAATGCTCCTTACGAACGTAAATTTAGACACCTTCGAGCTTTTTACAAGGATCATCTGTCCACTACATACAGGAGTTATCTAAAGGTAGTTGATGAGTCCATTAATCCTAGCGAATTGTTCAAATTCATTAATTTAAAGAAGGGAAGATCCAGGATTCCTGGTACACTATTTAATGGTGATGATAGATTTAACGATCCACAAGATATAGTGAATGCATTTGCTAACTTGTTTTCTGCTACACAAATTGACAGTTCTCCATTTGAAGCTTGTGATATCTACTCAACCAAGTTACACTTCACTATCTCGCCTATTACAGAGGACGAGTTAATAAAGATTATGACTAGGTTTTCCTGCAACTTTGTAGTTGGAGATGATTGCAAGATTGCAAGCCCATTGAGATCTATTATTAACCTGTCCATAAAATCTGGGATTTTTCCTGATACATGGAAGGGAGCTGTAATTACTCCCGTTTTTAAGAAGGAGGCTGAGGCATGTTGAAAAGAACTCCCAGACCCATAACTATATTGTCCAATTTTGCGAAAGTGTGCGAACAGGTCATTTACTCTTCCTTAATGTTTAACATTCACCGATATATATGTCCTCACCAACATGGATTTTTACCTGGTAGATCTACAACAACCAACATAGTGTCTGTTACGCAATACATTAGTGAATGCCTAGACAGCCAGGATCAGGTAGATGTAGTTTATACTGATTTCTCCGCTGCGGGTTGCTGATGAAAAAACGGAATATTTTTTGTGTGAATCCAATTTTTTGTAAACTTATTACGCACTATCTCAGCAATAGACTTAATTATGTCCACTACAATGGCTTTGGCTCTCTTAAGTTTATTTGCCGATCTGGCGTACCTCAAGGGTGAAATCTTGGACCGTTGTTTTTTTATTGTTTATATCAATGACCTCTTTGAATCTCTTTCTTATCCAACATTAGCTTATGCTGATGACGTAAAGATATATTCGTCAATCCCTTCGGTTCAGGATGTAGATTTCTTGCAGGATAATCTGGACCCTTAGCCGATTGATGTGTTTTCAACAAATTAAAAGTTAACGTTTCTAAGTATTGCTCAGTTTCTTATACTCTTAAACGTAACACATCCTTCTTCCTATGTAGTACTTACTGATACCATATCTAAAAGTAATACCTTCTGTGATCTTGGAATTCTTTTTGAAAACCAACTTCGGTTTAATTTACATATTGAAAAATTATGCTCATCTGTTTCGAAAAAGCTAGGATTAATTATGCGTGTTTCCAAATATTTCCAAGATTTATATACATCAGCTCTACAGGCCTTGTGGCCCTAGGCTTCGATTTTCTTCACTATCCTCCTCCAATTCCTTCTATCCTGTGCATCCCGTTGCCATGTCTCCACTCCAACCGTCTTCAGATCTTCCTTAGCCATCTGTAGCCATTTCTTTCTAGGACGTCCTTTTCTTTTCCTCGTACCATCTCCCCCCATTAGAACTCTCTTCGGCCATCTATGACTTGCCATTCTTGCGATATGACCCAACCATCTGGCCCTTTGCGCTTTCACTATCTGAATTATCGATGGTCTGTTATATAATTCCGCTATTTCTATGTTAGTCCGCCTTCTCCATTCCTGCTTCACCCTAATTCCACCAAAAATTTTCCTTAAGGTCTTTCTCTCCCAGACTGTTTTCCTCTAGCTTATTCATAATCCACGTTTCACACGCATACGTGGCTGTTGGTCGTATCACAGTTTCATAAATTCAACATTTAGCGGCTCTAGATATAGGTTTAGATCGAAGGATTTCAGCAAACATTCCTGCTGCTCTGCTTCCCTAGGCTATTCTCTGTACTATTTAGTGTTCTTCATCTCCCTTACTTGTCAATATAATCCCTAGGTATATCACTTTTTCAACCTTTCCAAATGCATATGTTGTACTGTTTCTGGTCCTAATGTTCAAAAATGTCTCTTCTCCCACTTTGTAATCTTTCATTGCCATCCCAGACACAATGTGATATTCATGTGAAATCAAGCCATTATAAAATATGTAGCAAATCCTTTCTCTCAGGCAAGACTTATTAAAGAATATACGATTCCTTGTTAGTGGTAGTTTCACTCAAGTTTTAAAACGTGTATAAAATGCGTATTTTTACAACATGTCAGATACCGTAGTGCATAGAAGATGGAATTCTCTGCGCTAATCGACTTTATATTACGTTGATTAACTACGATAAAGATAGTTCTATTTGTATTAATCGAGAATTTATCGCGAACCCGTTGATACAGTTCCTATTGCACGAGAAATTTATGTATGCGCCCGATAACCAGCGCCCGACGTTATCTTCAGTTACAAAAACCGACACTAACTAAACGACGACAATAACTTAACTCGCTACGGCAGATGTGTGAAAGTAGATTAGATATCCTCACACGTATAACTGGCTCCCGTAGTCCCAGGATGCAGTATTTCATTTCCACTGCGTTTTAATTGAATTCTGAATCGGTCCTGAGTACCGAGCCGGAGATAACTTTCGCAATAATTACCAGCCAAAGTTATTTAATTTTCGATTTAGGCGGCCGAACGGGCGTAAAAACGATCGGAACCGCGCCGGCTCTGGTCGACCCCAGCCGGACATCCTGCTGGACGTTCAGTGTCCCATTATGGTCCCATACCGAGGCCATTGGGTGGCCAGTTAATTTTGGATTCATTTCCGATTCGCAGAGCGGTTAGAAAAACGACGGCCTCGGCCCATTCCGCGCTTACACCAGTTAATTAGTTTTAAATTCAGATTAACGGCTGTCTGATGCGCGGACTGGATTAAAACGTTTCAGGTGAAACTTTCCAATTAGGACGCGCTGTGTCGACGCGCAAGGCGACCGGCAGTGGTTGCTAAAAACGGGTTAGGTGTGATTATTTAATTGGAAAATTGACGTTTAACGTTCCCGTTAACTTTATTTGTGTGTATAGAGACATTAACCTCATTCATTTCGTAAATTTGTTTTGTATGTCCGTCTTCTTAATCGACATACGAGGATCCGCTCATAAAGATTGTGGAGTTTATATACATATAAAGATACATAAAAATTCTAGATAAGGTTGTATTTGCGATTTATATTAAGCAAAGGGTCACTTGTCATTAATTTATTAATAATTTATTATGCAATTTACTCGTTCTTTCTATATTAAAATTTTTCGTTTTAAGGCTATTTAGTTTATTCAACTTTATTCAGTATAGTTTATATATTGTTATCAATGTTTTTACTTGTTATTTTTATCTATCTGTTTGCTCCCTTTATTGACCTTTACACATTATTTTTAGGTTTTGTTATTATTATTATTATTTTTTTTCTGTGAGGAGGAAATCCTTTATGAACGCCATCTCATGGTAGTGTGGGACTCATCGCCTCTCAAGGTTGGTATACCCACTAATACCTCCTCATCTCTCCTCTCTCTCTCTGCTCTGGAACTGCTGTTTGGCACACTTCAGATACAGAGGGTGGCCATCAACTACTTACGTCGCCATTCTTCAATTTCTGTCTCGCTCTTCTCGTTACCTTGTCGACACTACATTTGTGATATACGCACGTATTTTCTCCCAGTTGGTTTCATTCTTAATCATCATGAGAACCGCATTGTCCTCTTCTCCAGCTCTCGCCTTTCCGCATTCCAGCTATTGCACACCAACACGGCGTGCTCAGGTGTGTCAACGTCCCCACAATATAGGCATAGATCCCGGTCTATTAGTTCAAATCTGTATAGATATGAGTGAAAGTGCCCATGTCCACTGAGAAACTGTGTTAAAAAGTAGTCCACCCATCTATGTTCACACTGTACCCAGGGCATAAGATCCGGGATTTAAGTCTTGGTCCAGGTGGCTGATGCGTCCAGCCTGTTCTATCTGTTTTGCCACCTTTTTAGTGTGGCCTCTTTTTCCTTCATTCTTGTAGTTATTTGTAGCCCTTCCTTGGACAGGAAGAGTCTACGCTGCTCCTCCGCGATAATGGAAGTTGGAGGTATGGCGGCAATGACTTGGGCAGCACTAGTGGAGACAGTTTTGTAACCATTGATGACTCTCAACAGGGTTCTTCTTTGAAGCTTTTCTAGGGAATCCTTAAGTTTTTTTTAATATCGAGAGCTTCTGACCAGGCAGGGATCGCGTACAGGATTTGTGACTGTGTAACAGTCCCAGGATCTCCCACGTTACCCGTTATTCTAAGGAGAGCTGCCAGCGTAGCTTCCGATCTATCCACAACGTATTTCACATGGGCACCGAAAGATAATCTTTCGCCCAAGACAACACCTAAATACCTTACTTCCCTTTTTGGAACAATTTGATTATCCATTACTTCAAACGGGATTTTATCCCTCCATTTTCGGGGTCCCTTGAGGATGATTGCTTCCGATTTCTGCGGAGCTATCTGTAATTCATTATCGTTAATCCATTCAGGAATCTTTTCCAGGGATTCTTCCGTTCTGAACATAACGTCTCTGGGGTCCTCACCTTCTACTATCAGCGCCAGGTCGTCAGCGTATGCTATGGTAGTTACTCCGCTCGTCAACCCCAACTTCAGGATGTCGTCGTATAAGATGTTCCACGGGGTCGGTCCCAGCACCGAACCCTACGGGACCCCAGCATGTACTTTGATCTTGGTTGTTCTGTTCAAAGCAGTCATCCTGTGTGTAAATTAATTATTATTATTCGGTTAAACTTTACACTACTAATAGACGGACGCTTTTTTGTATTGCATTAGTTTAGAGTGTAATGATAGTTCTCGAATGTATCAAATACTAAATATGAATTTTTAAAGAAACTACTTTTATACTTAGGTCATTACGGTTGGTGTAAAATTGCCTATCCTGCTCTAAAAGATTGGAATGAAGTAAAGTGATTTGTAGAATTTGATAATTATTATAGAAACTTTATTTTAAAAAAATCAGATATAGTAACACCATTAATTAACCGTAAATCAATTATCCACATTTCTCAGAAAGTGATGTGTTTCATTTAAGAACAGATGCATCAGCCTTTGCTATAGGTCCTGCCTTGAAAATTCAAATACAAACCTGTATGTTCTGGAAGCAGATCTTTAAAACAAGCAGAAAGAAATTATTGTACTATAGAGAAAAAGTTATTAGCAATTTTTATGGGCAGCTAAACATTTCCGATCTTCTTTACTTCGTAAAAATTTTCACAGATCTTTAGTGCACTTATTTAGTATGACAAATCCATCTAGTCGTACCACAAAACTCAGGCTACCCTGGAGAGAACATGATTTTGAAATAGACTATGTATTCGGAGTATATGGGCATACGTAAAGAAAGTGACAGAAGTATACTGACCACAGTAGGGATAACATAGAAAGAGTACACAAAAAAACAGTTCTCTGTATTTTCTTTGTATCCTTCCGCCTTCTCTGGTTCTTTAAGCTTGTACTCTTTCTTTTTTTCTATAGTTACATTTGTGTCCTTAGTGGTTGGTTTTACTAATCTATGCTGGGTTGTAAGTTCCGCCTCTTTTATAGTAATTACTTTTTCAATTCTACTTTGCATTTCTCTTGTGTATACTATATAGTCGATTACGCTTATTGCTTTTCTTTCTTCTGCTATGAATGTGTATTTCTCTTCTAGTGCTTGGTACCAAAATGTATTCCCTATTATTAGGTCATTTGATATACAGAATTCGATCATTTGTCTTCCATTTTTGTTTGTCACTTTTTGTATTGTATTGCGCCATACTTCCTAGGCCTGCGCTCTCACCATTTCTAGTACTTGCGTTCCAGTCCCCTAGTATTATAATTTTATTATTTCCGCATTTCTTTCCTATCTATGAGTATTTGTACTCGTTCACAAAATTCTCCTATCGTGTTTTTCCCTGTTCCATCTACTTATTCTATTTCTTTTAAAATATGTTTACTACGGAGGTTGCCTCTGTTTTTCTATCTTAAACATCTGTGACACCGCGCAAAAAAGTCCTACCCCGGTCGACCCGTCGGAGGTCAGGCTCTCACTCGTACCACAGTCTACTATTTTATATTTATGTATAATTGTGTATTATTTTCCCACCTTCTTATTATTGTAGAATATTGCTTTATCCTTAGTACACTTTTCTAGCCCACTTTCATAAATTATTTTGTTGTAAATCTCACACTTTTCAAGTTTTATTTACGCATAGGATTCACTCGCTGTTGTATCGATGCTACCATTTCTCTAGACCGATATGACTAATCTATTTATTAAAGAAATTTCCTAATACACGATAGAAAAACTAGCTAGTATACATATTTCTGTTTTAAGGGTAATAAAAAATATACAAAATAAAACGAATGTACAATAATATTAAAAAATATTGTTTTTTGGACAAGTTTAGAAATACATGTAGGTTGTGACGATTGTCAGTAAAGGTAAATAAAGAACCTTTGGTAGTCACAACAACAGCTTCTACAGCTTTAATTTTTTAAGTTATTGTTGGTCCATTAGATGATGACAATAATCGATATATTTTTACGATTACTGTCGAATGTTATCCAATCGTAACAAAAGATCCAGTAACGGTAGCTAAGTCGTTTGTAAATAAATTTTTTTTCGGAGACGGTATACCGAAATTTGTAGTAATTGATCAAGGTACAGAATTTATGGCTTCTATTTTTAAGGAAACATGTAAATTGTTAGGTATAGAACAGTTAGATTCAACTACTTATCATCCCGAAACATTAGGTTTAATTGAAAATATACAAT
The DNA here is from genome assembly GCA_031763485.1 of Osmoderma eremita. NCBI lineage: Eukaryota > Metazoa > Arthropoda > Insecta > Coleoptera > Scarabaeidae > Osmoderma > Osmoderma eremita. The sequence goes on from JARFOC010029897.1 coordinate 12,954, forward strand.
AGCATGTGGGTTGATACTTAAAGATTAATATAGCAAAACATTCACACACATGTAGTTAATTCATGGGTATCATTTTGGTGTTTTTCTTTTTTAATAATACCACACATACTAGAACCAAATACACTCCTTATGAACTTGTGCTTGGGAAAAATGTAAAGTTACCATCTAATCTAACAAGAGCAATAGAATCTATTTATCTGTAGGTGTTCTCTGCACAGAAACCAATATGCATATTTTATTGTTGTCTGGTCCAATTTATTACTCCGATGTATCATTTTCAGGGAAAAAATAATTGCTTCGTGATTTGTTGCTCCCGTGGGAGCAATCGTGTTTTCGAACATCCCTTACAGACTACCAAAACATATTGTTTTTGTATGCAAACGTACAATGCATCATAGCCAGGCAAATGGTCATACGTTTGTAATTATTTTTCGTATATAATTTATATTCCAAAAAAATAAATTCCTTGACTATATTCATAATATGTTTAGTTTTAGTGTCAGCTTTTGCCACTTTTACTATCTCTCTAAACTGATAGTCAATTCCATTTCAATACTTGAATAATTACGCCATATGTCCTCAATAAATTATTTACCCCTTGACGATTTGGCGGCGGATGGTTGGACCGTAGTGATCTGAATAAAATATGGCGCAATGCGGAAGGAACAACTTCAATTTCAGGTGAGAGTAAGTTATGCAGCCGCAGTGTCGCGCTTGCAAAACTAAATACAGAACGCCCCTCGGTAATACGTGCGTAGAAAACCCGATTTTCAAATAAATTTATTATTTCTAACACTCACGTACGGAAACAGCAAGGAAGCATTTTAAATATTGAAACGAACCAAACTAAATGAATGTATATACATTTTCCGGAAAACTACACGATGATGCATCTTTTAAATTAATTTCGACTAACAACGACGATAAAGCGATATTGTTGGGGTTTATTTTGTAGCTAGTTGTTACAATGAAGAGGCAATATTATCGTTGAGATTCCGCGATTACGAGATAATGCGAAAATTTTACGCGGTCGTCGCCTGTGGCAACTCGCGAAAATTACGTGGCGTTGAAATCTACGTAACTACATTACGCCGTCTTCGTTGGGCGAGCTTTTGGGATATTAGCTTTGTTATTCGCCCGTTTAGAACTTTGTACGAGAGGCGAAAATTACGCCGAGATGCATTAAAATATGAAGAAGGTTGGATGAACTAGCTATGGGGGTCGCTATGGTGTATTAGCAACGAAGAAAACAGGGCCGCGATTGCAGTACACGCGATTAATACATAATTTTATGCTCGAGAATTAGATTTATTTTCACGTAGGTAACGGAACTACGCATTAAAACTATAACAAAAGAACTTTAATAATACCGGGGTCTGCACACAGAAAGTGTTTATTATCGTCAATTTCTTAACAAAAATTTTACTTAATATAAAATAGTTTTTTTCTTTTGCTGAAGAACATTTGATGTAACTAAATCCATTTACTTGAATACAAAAACTGGTGATGGAAGGGTGGTGCACAAAGGAAAACCTTAGGGTAAATCCTACAAAAGTGGCAACAATTCCCCTTCCCAAAGAAGAGAAATTTGAGTGGCCTAAAACCGCTTATTCTCTATAATGAAATAATACAGTCTACGGAAGAAACTAAATATCTAGGCATAATCCTAGATTCCAAACTCAGAATATGCATTTAGAATGATAAACAAATGTATGGCGCTCATGATGAGTCGCAGAATATAATGGGGACTTAAACCACGCATGGCACACTGGTTATATACTGCAGTGGTGGCCAAAGACAAATAAGAGGCAAATAAAAGCCAAACTTCTGGGAGTTCAGAGACTGGCATGCTTCTGCATTACGGATGCAATAAGAAGCACATCGACTGCATGCCATGGAGAGGCCTTCAGAGGGGAGGCATATAGGCTAATGTGCAATGGTAATTGGAAGGCTGGAAACAACTCAGGACATATCAAAACATCAAGGGTTATTGAAAATTCCCTGTTAGATATGAGCCTCGACTCGAGGATTCCTAAACTCTCCTGTAACAAACCCTTCGAAGTCATGACAGAATCGGAGGGATGTAGGGAAAGCCTGATACGAATATCGCAACAGACAAGAATCTGGCACACAAGAGGATCGAAAACGAGAAAAGGTACGTAGGCAGGGGTATGCGGGGGGAGCCCGGAGCGAGGACTGCGCATGGGAAAGCACGCTTCGGTGCTTCAAGCTGAAATCTGTGCAATACAAATCTGTGCTAGAGAGTGTTTACAGCAGGGGCCACAAACCAAACCACTCTACATGCTCACGGACAGTCAAGCTGCCTTAAAGCCATTAGCATCTTATTAGGTGTCTTCCAAGCTGGTATGGGACTGCCTGCAAAACATTCAAAACCTGGCGAAACACAATACAGTTAAGCTGGTGTGAGTGCCGGTGCATCTGGGGATTGCAGGCAATGACCAGGCGGATCAGTTAGCAAGCAGGGAATCCGAGGTGACCTTCATTGGACCTAAGCCACCTTTCGGGATCATAAAAACTGCAGTGCGTGGTGTGATAACTGAGTAGATGATTGAACAACACCAGAAAGACTGGCACCATGTAGCAGGACAGAAACACAGCAAACAGATGATGAGGAAACCATCACAACATTTGGCAGCTGACATACTGTCGCTACTGTAATACCAAATACTGTGTCTAGTAATTGGCTCGTTTTAAATCTTTCTGATTTGAAAACTATATACATAGGTATGCTAAATCCCAGCATTTTAACTTCGTCTGTTTAAAGTCCCAAAAAAGGCGGCGTGCGGCTGACATTAGTTTAATACAGAACGCATTAGATTAGAGCGTCACTATCTCACTGCATTCGATGTTCATTATAAAACGTTGTTTAATATCTATATGTAATATTCACCAGGAAGTAGGAGCATGCTATAAGCTTTATAACATTATGTAGAGCTAGAAGACAATTTGAGGCCATGGAATCAGGTATTACTAAAAAATGGGATGAAGATCAACAAATCCAAAACAAAAGTGATGATAATATAGAGAGGAAAGAAGGAAATAGATGTAGCACTAGACAAAGAACAGATGGAACAAGTAAATAGCTTTCAAAACCTAGTAGTAACGCATGAAGAAACGGGAAAATACGAAATAGACAACGGCAACAGAATTGAAAAACAAATAAAGTGTACTATGCATTGAATAAGGGTCTCTTAAACAATAAAGAAGTGTCAATGGAAACAAAGACTATATATAATAGACCAGTATTTATGCACGGATGCGAATCTTGAATATTGACGAAACAAGAAAAAAGCAAGATCAGAGCAGTAGAAATGAATTATTTGAGAAGAATGAAGGGAATAACAAGAATGGACCGCGTTAGGAATGGAAATATCCGGAACGACCTAAACATTGAATCAATGGAAGAATTTATTGAATAACGATAACTCGGATGGTGGGGGCATTTGAAAAGAATGAGAGTTGTTCATTCTTGTATTCAATGCAGGTGAGAAAGGTGTGGGAATTAAAAATTTAAGACATGAAGAAACGAGGTAGACTAAAACAAACATAGGATAATATAGTGGGAAAAATTCTAACGAAGAAAAGGTTAGATTTGAGTGATGCAGGAAAGTTGTCACGCAATAAGAAGGAGTGGAACAAGTTTATAAAGGATTAGCGAAAGTGATTGGTTAATTACCACCCTACACCCAGTGGGTAGAAGGGAATGATTATATTTTTATTATAAACATTAAATGTCAAACGTCAAATCCGACAGCTTCTAAATGTCAAAAGGTACAACTGCCGAACGTCAAATAAAACAAATATCAAGTATCAAATCTTGAATGTCAAACAAGAAATTTTGCGTCACCTATCAAATGGGAAATATCAAATTATAAATATTAAACAGGACACTCAATATTTACGATTATACATGTCAAAGTCGAGCAAGACATGTTATACATATTAAATGCAAAACGAAGAATGTTATAAATGTCACAATACAAGCATTAAATGTCAAATGATTCCCCTTCTTGGGGGTTGACTATCTTAATCTTGAGGTTATTTTTCGACCTGAGTAAAATCTCAGATTGTCGATTGGTGTATTATACGTTGTTCAATATGGTTCATTATGTGATAAATCTCAAAATTGTGTCAGGATTATTATGTACACTAGTTTTCAACCTCCTACTGCTGCTAAGTGTCGCATTATAAGTAAGTAAATGATTTTTCGACATGAGTAAATCTTAGGTTGTCGATTTGGCGCATTATACGTTGTTATTGTGGTATTACATAAAGTTGACATAAGAATTACGTTATAAGGTCGTTACGTTGCAGTTGAATTCTGAGACTGTACTATGACAGCGTCTTTGAGGTATCAGAGTTTTACAGTTTTTAACAAACAATTTTTATTTACGTTCTCTTGGCTACATTATTTATTATATCCTTTTGAAAACCATTGTATTCGGCGATTTGTATGCTCTAATTTAATTCTGTGATATATCTGTCCATTGTCAGTGGAAAACTTAACAAGCGATGAACTTGAAAATATAAGCTAGCTACTTTCTGCTGAAAGCAATGCCTTGAATCCGTAGTAAGTTATAAATCTATTTAAATTAGTTTCCTTTCGGTATATGTCGACTTCTAACCTATTCTTTTTTGTTGAGCTTGATATTTCGGCAAATTTCATTAAACATATTTTGTTCTTTTGAATTATTAAGTGACACTTCTTTATTTAAGAAATTATTTCTTTGTTAATATATAAGAGGGACAACCATTTGTATCATGGACATAATTCTCACTTACACTTAATAATTAATTCTGTGTGTTTGAGCTGTCCTTTTATGCTAATTATATGATGTTAATGCTTCATCAGGCTAAAACGGAAGAGTTAATGGAAATACAGGTCCCACAATAAAAAAAAAACTCATAAGATTTATTCAAGTAGTTTCTAGCTGCGTAACATTTTCATCCTATCTCGACCAAAACACGTACAAAAAGCGGAAATAAATTTGTCCACTTCGAAAAGTGCGAGCGCGAACTTGGGAGTGGCAATAAATAAAAAGAAAGTTTGTTACAACTGAATATTGCGAGAAAAATAGTGCAGATATTAAACCGGAAACTAGCTACGATTTATTAGCTGTACATATTTATAAAACCCAAAAAGAAATCTAGGCCGTATACGTCAAGCGGGCGGCTATATGACCGAGTACCGTATGAATAAAAGATGAATTTGTAAGGGCTGGTGGAGTGAATTGATTTTTGTATATAGTGGGTGCGCGTATATCCCGTTCCGTAAATAGTTTATATTTGAGTGGTGCATTAACGTCCACTTGTTTCAGGTTCAAATCGCCATTCGCTATAAATAGATAATAGGATTTTCGCGTACATGATAAAAGCGAATTTGTATAGAGTCGCGTATTTATTTAGAAACATTTTATGTTAAATATTTAAAATTTGGTATTAGTAATTACTATAACAACAGTAATACTCATTTTGATAGTGTAATTTGATTTTTAGAAAGGGTAGCACTTGGAATCATAAAATATTGAAATGAAAGTATTACACATCAATGTTCTCTCTCTGTTTCATTACGATGTTTGCTATAATCCGGTATGGTCTAGTGGCTAGGATACCTGGCTCTCACCCAGGAGGCTCGGGTTCGATTCCCGGTACCGGAAATTTTTTCTTTAATTTTATTGTGGAGGGGATGTGAGACATCGATTTTTTTTTGATATCACCCGCCATTTCAATGATTGGAATATGGTGCTCCAAGAAAAAAATCAGTATATTCATAAAATGTTTCAAGATAAAACGGAAAGTTTGCGGATTATCAACTCAATAAATCAGAGATTCAGTTCACAAATGGAATCCACATAATTCGAATGAATGAGTTTATTGTGAGGTGAGAAGTGATCCGATCCAGTGTGTTTACTACATGTTTCCTGATTTTTTTTGTAAGGATTTATGCGTATCTATTAAAATAAATAAAAACAATGAACAGTTAGACAGTAACCATATATAACACGAAAAATAAATGTGACCTGTTTTCGATATTTAATACGGCCATGGCAGAAAATTAGTTGCTGATCACGATGCAACAGTATTTACAAATTGATTGCAAAGTTTGAAATGATTTTGGCATATTCTCGAAAGTTTATATGAAAACAAAATTCCAGTTTTATTTTTACAGGTAATGTTCAACCATTCCAGCTAAAGACTCGTTTCTCTTCGATATGTTAAATATCTAATTTGGCAAATTTCTATAATTTGTGAAAGCGTTGTAATTTTTAATCTCTTGTGGCAAAACATTAGATTGGATTTATTTTAAGTGATATATTCAATCCCTTGTCGTGAGAGTTAATTTGCTTTTGTTAAAGATCAAAGACCATCCTTTCAAAACAATGCTTTTTCCATAGCAAATCTTCTATCTCAATTCTTCTTGCAAAATAAAAATGTGTAACTGCCAACAGTAATAAAATATAAATAAATATAATATAAAAAATGATAAAATAAATAACATAAAAAAATAAAACTATATTAAGATGCTTTATTTAAATGTTTTGGTTGGTCACGGACACAAACGAAATTTGACTCTCGCACACAAAAAATGACGTTACATTCGGTTTAATCCCGTTTTCTATTAATTATAGTATTCAACAGAATTCTATATTAATGTATTAGAACCAGTAATAATTGATCGATGCTTGGTGGTTAAAAACGCGTTGGCAACGCTTTCTCTCTGGCCTACCTTGATTTGCATTAATTGAAGTACTGTTTTGTGTTTTTGATGTTGAACTGTGATTACTATAATACTGTTGGATATAGGTCTAACACCAAATCCATATTTAGTCGGAATATCTTTGCGTGGTAACGGGGTGGCTTACGTTACCAAATTACAGCTGTTATATTTGGGAACTTCATTATTCTTTTTTCGAAATGACAAATCATCCTTTGTCCGATTAATAACGATCAATGCTGATTTTTTTGAAAGTTGTTTAAAAGAGTTTCTAAAGTTTTCTTTAAGTTTAGATAGGGATAGAAATGACGCTGGTCCAAGATAGACAACACCAAAAAAACTCTACAAAAAGAAATTTGTAATCTTTTATTTTAAAACGAACACATGTTGTAATGGTTTTAAAATTAAAGACACATGTATGTATGTTGAGGAATTTTCTAGATAGGTATGTTAAAATTGGAATCAAAATTGTCTAGGCAGCGAAAACGTGTCACTCCAAACAATCATAGCGTACATCAAATAAAAATAAACGAGAAAGGGGCTGTTTTTAAATAAATGCTTATAGCTTGAAACAACAACGGTATAGGTGCAAGACCCCATATGCATTTAAATAGGAAATACTAATAATATACAGGGGGTCCCATTAAAAAAATATTTAAAAGAAATTTTCTTACATACTCTTTAAAGGTAACTTGTGAAACATTCTGTATAATAAAACTTAATTGAAGTAACACGGCAAGTTAGTATGACGCTTCCTTAAACAATATTCGAAACTTGTACTTTTAGTTATTTTAAATAGCATAGATATCCGCAGCCTTGAAATGGTCGAATTTTCAATTTTTTTTTTATTAATTTGCATCTCGAAAACGTTTTGAGATAGGTATAGGGAAGTAAATGGAAAATGTATGAACACAAATACACGGTGTTTCACTTAATTTGAAAGAATGTTAGTTGGTTAAGGTAGAAGCGACAAGAATGCATTGCCGAAAATACTTTAGAAATGTAGTTCATAGAATAACGAAAGGAATTAGCCGAGTCGTAAAAGAAAGAAATTTAAAAATTTGTTATAAATCGTCGAACACACTTCGTAACCTTTTAGGAAATCAAAAAGACAAACCGGAAATGAAAGATAAGTCGGGAATTTACAAAATTACATATGAAATTGTGAAAAGGTCTACATTGGACAGACAAAGTTTTCAAACTAGGTTTAAAGAGCATATCTCGCATTACCGAAATGGTAGAGCAGATAAGAGTAGTGTTACTGAACATATCCAACAAACCAGACATAGTATAAAAGTAGATAATTCAAAAGTGATGAAATCGGTAACTTCGACACGCGAGCTAGATCCTTATGAATCGGTATATATTAAAAAGAACAAAAATCTTCTCAATTGGGAAGAGGAGGATGGACTATCCCGAGTTGATGGATTTAATACAGTAACCGCACACACTTAAGAACGTTCGGGGTGATCCTTCAAGGAATTCTGCGTTCGGAGGTGTGAATGCTGGTAAATATGTTAGGGATGGCTAGAGGGAAGAAAGGGGAAGGGAGAAAATACTGCATGTTATTAAACATTGTTATAGGGAGGACTAATCCGATACCACTGTATCGGATTAGTGTTTATACCACAAGATTATACGGATAAAAATTAAGTCAATTCGTTTCTAAATTGTCAGTATTAAATATAAAAGTTTCCTTAAAAACAATGGTTACAATGTATTGTTAGATATAAGTATATATATATGACGATAGAGTGCAGCATGCGCCCAAGGACAAATATATGTGTTACACGGCAGTGGACATCTAGTTGTAGATGAATAAAGACGTACAGTTTTAACTGAAGTATTATTACAAACCACTCCAATAAAATAATATAGTTTATAATATATAAATATATATAAACACAACATGTATTCAATCTGTATTAGGTCGATTGTCATGTATAATGCTGACATAATTACTGTGCGGAATATCCACTACATATTTCTCAGTAACAATAGTTCCGTGTATACCTTAGCAACAACAGCTTTAAAGGAGCACTCCATTGAAATTTCTATAGATGCACACGCGGCCGACTGTAGATGATATTTCATACGATGAAGACAATTAATGCGGTTACGGCGCGGCTTCATAAATTACCCAGCGGCAACGACACGGCCGTAGGCGGAATTGTATTAAAGATCGCTACCGCTATCGGAGAGAAGTGCATATTAATCAGGGCCTGATAAATGTTTCGCGCACCACACATTGGTATTGTACTCGGAGATCTGGAGTACGCATCTATGCGATGTCCGGGCGCGCTTTATCTCGGTACAAATGTTTTTAAACGGCCATAACGAATTGCACGGAGGGGTGGGCGGGTCCCGGTTAGGGCCCAGTAATTCCATTGCGGGGTTAGTATGTGCATGTAGTATATTTATCTACGGCAATGAAATCTGCTCGTGTCTCTTGCATGGATGTTGGTGAATCATCAATGCTTGCATAATAAAAACATACATTTGCTCTCTTATTCGTAATAGAATGCGTGTGTGTTGCATTTTGTGGCATTTTTATGATCATAAAGTACGCTGGTATCATGTAGTACATGAAGTGGAACAAATTCATATATTTATATTTAGATGCAAAATATTTTTCTTCGTACTCCTTAAACCAAAATGATTTGCACGTAGGTCTCATCTGGCCCAGATGGATATAATCTGCTGGGCTGTCTGCCTAGAGTTACACGTGCCCCAATCCAGCGGTGTTACGTGATCTTTGCCGACGGATTGATGGCACCGGGGTTAAATAAGTTGCTCTGAGATACCGCGCGACCTTTCGGAATATTCAGCTTCGCACTGTGTAGAACACTCTGCAAGGTGTGGAGCATCCTTTCCCTCTTACTGAACACAGTTTCCTAGAACGCATGGGACAGGAAAGTCAGACACCTTGGAGGTTACGACCAGACAGGACAGGGACAGAAACATTGTTGGAGGACTAACAGCGGGGACTGCAGTAAAGTCATAAAGAAACGCTATTTTCTGGTGCTCAGCTGAACAAACCCAGAAAGCAACAGAAAATAACAGCGGGAACGTGAGGTAGCAAAAATCTTCAGTTCGTAAAGATTCCGAAGGATGGGGAAAAGCAGAAACTCAAAGAGAGAGACGAAAGTCCGACCACTGGGAATAGAAAGAATACTGCAATAATATAACCAGCTAAAGTCATGGTAAAGCTTAAACTATCAATAAAGATGAGCTACTAAATTCAGTAGGAATCATCTTCGTACAGTAAGTAGGTCTCCTATTGTGTACTGACAGGATACCCGCAGAAACATTGGGGGTTTGTATTGAGGACCCAAACTGTAGACTGTGGAAAGGGAAAGTAGAGACTGTATATCAACTGTTGCGTGAATGCGAGATGCTAGATCCTAGAAAACGGGCAATCTTAATCACTAATTCTGTATATATGTACATATAATCAATCCCTTTTACCCATTAGGTGTAGGCCAGGATGATTATTAGGAGTTCTGTTCAGGCTACTTCATTCGTATGTAAGTTTAAAATTTAAAAGTTTCTTTCATAAAATTTATTGAGTTCGTCGCTCTTCGAATAACCTATTAAGAATGTAAATGATTTTTTGTTGCCCGAAACTTTGTTTTCAGGTAGCAGAATCTGAAGTTCTACTGACATGAAATGCAAAAGTGTTTCGCCTTCTTTTAAAAGTATTATACGGTCCGATTTTTCTGTGTTTTTCTATCAATCGTCCAACAGCATTTGCTGTGTTCGTTAGTTAAAATTGTCAAAAAGAAGCTTCGTAAAAACAAAACGATTCTCTCGTCGCTATAGAGGAGGTATCTGGCATTACCTTAGAAAATAAAATTATCCCAAATCATATACAACACCTAATGATATCTGAAAATTTGTAATATCCCATGACACTTATGATTTCAGAAGGGTCATTATGTATATGGAACGTTATAGGTCAAATATTCAGAAACATCAATTTTGAACACTTATGTACATTTAGTACCTTTGATATTGTTTACCTCAAGATATAACGATTTTGGGTTTTACGACTTAAGAGCCTCTCTATTGAAACCGTGTGTTAATTGTGCTGCCTTATAGTCCTTGCAATCTTTACGTTTCACACCATAGTAAAAGGAGCTGTTGTATTCAAATGGGTCAGGTCATACCGCCTGCGTGCATTACTGAATTCTCCCAGATTTTTAGGAAGAAAGGAGAAGGAAGTAAAAATTTGTTTAGAACAAGAAACTTGTTTAGGCCAACTAATAGATTAATCGGCACACCAATGGATGTAAATAGATGTATATGTCTCTTCTGATCAATTCAAGCATACCTTTTTTGTCTCATAAAAGGAAATATTATGATACTAGATCAATGAAGCGGATATTAATTACTGTATTCTGTGAAAACAAAGATTAATTTCTTTTCTAAACAAAATACAAAGCTATTAAAGAAAAGATAATGTGAACAATGTGCGATATTCAGGACATTCCAGAGATGCTAAGCTTTTGTGGCAGGTAAACATTGAAAGTTGATGTAACGATAGGAGAGTAAACACACTGAGACTCTTGTGGAACTACAACAGATTTGTAAAATGATTATTTATTATCCAATAAGACTGATTTTATTTTGCGGGACATATGGCTAAAAACCCTATTTCTGTGGCAAATGTTAAATTTCTGATTTATCTTTCAAGGCTCAATACAAAATTATCGATATTAACGGATTTTAATTAATGTTAATTAATTAATTTTAACGACACTTAATAGCAAAGCCAATTTTTTTGTTTGTCATTCTCTTTAATAAATAATTTTATGGTTTCGGTTTTATAGTATTGTCTTTTTTTATTTTTGAACTGAACTGAAATTTATTGAGAAGTAGATAAGGTATCCATATATCCTATTTAGTCTATTACAAATCTAGTAACTAAATGAGAGTTAACTACATAACCACAAAAATTTGATCGAATAGACACGTCTTTGCTTTTCTACCTTTGACATGTAAGGTACAGTAAAAGAAAACATTTCCTCTATAGAAGTTTCATTTGAAAATTGTACAAACAACTTACTATAGAACTGAAGTGAAATAACAAAGGACTTCGATATGTTGTACCATCCAATAACGAAAGCCCTTTGTTATGAAATTCATCTCATTTCCAATATTTGCAGTTGGAAGCTGTCTGTTTGTAGAAATCGCGTAATGCTGAGGTACTATTTTTATGTAGGAGCCGTCTACTGAAATATACGATACACGAATTCAATAATAAGAAGTGAAAACCATTATTTTGAGATAGAATTTGCATCCGCGTCCTTGTTAAAGACAAGTATACAACTATACAGATACATAATTGCCTTGGATGCGAAATATTATCGTCGACTTTTCGACAAATTCGCTTGTCTACGAGCTCAGGCTGTCTATTAAATTTAATAGAAAGATAATGCGATTATATCGCAAAGCTTTATTCCGTCCGGGGAAAATACTAGGAGTCTAGTAATCGGATTAGTTATTTTGCTGAAATAGATCGGCGGTCGTCGAATATTCGATTTAATCGTTTTCCCCAGCTTATAATTTCCCAACTTACATCGAAAGAGCTTTCTTTCACAAACTTAAATCGCTCATATTACGAAATTTATCGAAATCCCTTTCCTACAAAATAAAAGGAAATTCTTAAAAACCCAAGACCTAGATCGACAGCCGTTAACTTTCCTTTTTACTTATACTTCGTCACGAATTTCAAAAGTGCAGTCGCCCTCTGGAATTTATTTCCGAAGCTGTACGGCTGAATTTGTAAAACACACTTTAAGAACAAGTCTCAAAAGAAAAGGTAAATGTGTATATTGAAAGTTAGTGGCTCCGGAATCCCGAAAACGGGATCTAGCAGGAAAGTTTGAAATCACACGAGACGAATAACAAAGAGCATTAGGTACTGGATTCCTAGGGGAATAATAAAATACTACTTGTGTTCAACCGGTGTAGAATGACGTTTGTCTACCATTGTGTGTGCCGGTGTTTTATGATGAATTTATAGTGAGTCTGCGAGTAATGCAGCTATTATGCAAGATTAAATGCCTGCCTACTGGGAAGATGCTAGCTTTGGTATTTCGTTAAGACTTCTTGACAAGATACTCTAGAAGTAAACATCCTACAAAATTTAATACCTATTCTCTTCTTCCTTGCTTTTATTCATGTAATATTTCATGGCTTAGTTTTGAGTAAACTAATCAAGATTTTATTACTGACTTTTATTTTACTGTTAAATATTGTTCAGTATTCAATTTCGTAAATTATTTCAGGAACATTGAACGTGCATATAGTTTGAGCTTTGTAAAGTTTTCATGTGTCTTCTTGTAGTTTGCATATCAAATTGAAAAATAATAGCAACCCGAGAGCGAGGTAGTCGCACTCAAACAGCCAGTCCAGCTGAAGGACGAAAACCTACCAGCATCGAGATGGAGGTCGCATCGTAGAACTTAATCCAGGAGCAGACAACGAAACTCGTGTTGTGAGTCCACAGTGCAATAATAAAACATAAACGTTCAATATCAAAGGTGTGCGTTCTCCTTATAGACAAAAAATGTGACACATTTATAAATATTATTTATTTTTAGTATTATTACGTTTTTTACTGCTGTAAATATTAGCATATTATGATGAGATGTACCTAGCCAGTTTTTAACCTCTTGGAGATTCCAAGGTCGGGAGCATGGGAGATTTACCTTTAAAATTTTGAATTTGGCGCCAACGGTCACAACTTTGAATTCCCGTCCTAAACTTCGATTAGCGTCAAGCTTCCTTAGTTTTGCTGTGTATAGGAAGAATAGCGACCAAGCCACATGGATCGCAACTTTCTCTATAATAAATAAGTGAACTCTAGCAATTTTAATAGAAAAGAGGAGAACCGCACAATGAATAATGTTTGGGTCCAGTTTTGCGCGATCCTGCTGGGTGTGGTGTTGTCATGCGGTAGATTCGAATGGAGAGTTGGAGGATGAATGACAGTGTAGGTTTGGATTTTGTCGTTTTGCTCGAATATCAAATTGCATATGAAAATATTATTTGTCAAATGTCAACTTAATGGCAAGACGTTTTTCTTTGGCCATTTGACGAGAAAATTTGATTTTGAATAATTTCTCGCCACTGAAGATGTTTGCCGCAGTTGCAAATGAAACGTTTGGAAGAGATTACAATGGACCATTGCCCTTAAGTCCAGTGTGTATAGTATCCCCACGCATCGGTTTCCTCCCTTATTCAGGCCGTCATATTCGGGAGTGAAATTAAAAATTTCAATTCTCTCCAACTTTCTAGATTCGGACCTTACCTAGTGAAACCTATTCCATGTCCTTGTTTCTTCGCTCCTTAATTTGCAATACCCCCGCTATCCTCACCGCATTCAGATGTGATTCTCTGAATTTTCATAGAGTCACGATGCTGTTAATCCATGGCACACACTATTTACGTTTTTGTTGTTGTTGAAATGTTCAACAGACGTCTTTCTATTGCATCCAGCTAGACTGAGTTTGGTCAGATGGAATTCCCAACCAGATTTGTTTTGTTTTTTCCACTTTTCCATGATGGTTCTTACACTGGACTACATATTCGTCAATCCCAGGCACTTTTCCTTTCATTTCAATGGGTAGAGCTTTACTTTTGTTCCTGTAAATTTTCTAAAATTCTAACGATTTTTTTTAATTTTACGACAAATTAAAATATACTGAAATACTGAAGCAGCAGACGTGCCCTTTGTGTACGGTTGGGCCCAAGGAAGTACCAGAGTTTGTATTGTTTGTATCAAGAGCGGTTTCCAGATAAGGATGTTTAGCAGAATTCATTTAAATTTGTGCGAGAATAGACCTACAAAACCAAGTAGAATATGGCACTGCATACCTACATCAGTGAGGACTCCTGATTTTGCACCAAATGGAAGATAACTCAAGCACTATTACACAAGGAAAATCAAAGAGGGAAGGAGTCTGTAAATATACTGTTTGTGAACTTGAACTGTTTGTTCAACAGGTTCAAAGTCTTGCCCCTGTGGATTATGTTAAAAGAAATGAGTGCTGCCAATGGATTCTGAAACTGTACTGTACTATAAATCCATGTTTCGCGGATTAACTTCTACATGCGAAGCGAATGAAAACCCCCATGGAATTTTAGCAACAGGAAATCAATGTCAATTTTCCATTGATGTGTGGGCAGGTATTGTGGGAGATTTGCCAATTGGATCTAATGTTCTCCCGAATCGGTTAATAGGAGCAGCTTACCATAATTTTCTTGCAAATGAACTCCCAGGATTTTTAGACAATGTGCCTTTGCAGATGCACCAACAGATGTAGTATATGCACGATGGGGCTCTCCCATATTTTCTTTATGATTGTGATACCACCTATTTCAAGTGTTTCGCGATCAATGGACAGGTTGACCTGTTCCATGACCCCCACGATCACCTGATCTCAATTCATTTTCCTATGAGGTTATTAAAGTATCCTCTAAAATACCCCCATTGATACTGCGGAAGAGTTGGAGAGGTTTACAATTCTTGCTAAACAATTAGATGATTGCCGGGCGTATTTGAATAAGAAGAATAAGGCATTGATTAAGACACGCAGTAGAAATCGTCATAGAGATGGGAGGTGGACATGTTTGTTCATATCCTCTAATGTAACATAAAATTACGTTGTCTACCTGCTTTATTAAAGCTTCATTTTGCTTGACTAGCTTTGATATTTTTAACACAAAAATAAGTCATAACTCAGAAACACATAGTTTTCGGACATCTGTTTACTTTTCAATTCTCTGATCAGAGTTTTGGCGAAACACCAGATGTATGAGTCACTAATATTACTTAATTATCGGTCAACTTATTTCAAAATTCAGACCAATGTCATCGAGTGATGCAGATCCTTTCAAATATTATAGCAATACAGACTAATTCAATCTGCTTTGGAACTTCATAATCTTGTCTCGAGCAAACATTAGAATTGTCTGCTAAAAGTCAATAACTTCGTTAAGAAACGGTTTATCACTTTCACAACACAAATTGGGTCTCATATATATTTCCGCTAACATTTTAGTCGCAAATGGCATGCGGGTCTCGTCCGTTTGCAACTCCAACATCAGAGGCAAAGGCATCCTGGTACATCTTCGCCCCTCGCGATGAAAAGATATAGTTTAAGTGGCTTTCTGCGGGCTCCTATTAATGAATCTGGCCATAAAAGCTACTGCATAATTTATACGCTCGAGTCGAACAAACAGGATTTATATGGGTTCGGCCGGGCTTTTGGCAAATCTGTAGATAAATACGGCATTACCCTCAGTTTAATTATAATCCGGCGTTTGTAGACGCACACCGAAATAGGTAATTTATTCCGCAATTGTTCTCAGAAATACGATACGTTTGGGATGTAACGCGATACACACGGATACGGGTACACGTAAATAGCTATTCGTATACATTTGATATAGTCGCTATACCGTATGCGAGACACGCTTAAGGACAGCCGATGGTATATATGCAGCGATTTAAGGAAATATTGAATGTTCGTGTGAATTATATTTTTTTGGAAAAATGTACACTGGGTGTTATAAAATAAAATTATCGATTTTTAAATTAATTTTTAAAGCCACCCTTTACTGACAGATGTACGGCACAAACAACCAAATAGTAGAATTACATCAAAACATCCTTACCATTTCAATGAGCAAATAACTCTTCAGTAGCCTTTCACTATTTTAAGTCATTGTCTCCTATTATTTTATAAAACGACTACATATTTCGAAATTATTTATTATATGAAGTGCTTTCTCAAAACTATAATATTCATTAATAAAATCAGTTTGAAGTGGACGTGCACGTCACGTGTTTGTCGGAAAGAAAGAATTGTTATAACGGAAGAAAAGGAAAAGTAAAATTAATCCTCAAAAGGTAAAAGCAAAAAAAAAACAACCAAAACGAAGTATAACTACGAAATAAATGAGAATAATCGAAATAATAATTATGACGTTGTGCCATTTTAAATAAACAGAGTTATATTTGACCCGGCGAGTAGATGCAGTTACAACAACGGGTGTACTCATTGCTGGTACTGCATCCATTCGCCGCGTCAAGTATAGTAATATGTGAGTGCGAGTATTTAAGGCAGCACCAAAACAATGTAATCGACATTGAACCCGCCATCACCGTGGTCAATAGAACTCGCTAGCATACGGTATATGATACGGTCAAAGAGTCAGATCTCGCGGGGTTGATTTAGTATAATGAAGGTCGGATTATTTCGGAACCAATTAAAAACTGAATACCGCCGTGAGTAGTAGTATATTGTGACGAGAAATTGTGTTTCGGACAACAATGGAAAATAGACAACACGAAATACAGAATCCAAACCTGGATATTATTCGCTGCTGACTAGACAAAACAGATTTTAGCAACACTAAAATATTATATCCATTGAAATACAATATGCTTACTAAATTAAATGTCGATTTGCAGATAATACTGTAGAGTTTGAAATATAGAGGAGAATTGTCTATTATCGGATACTTTCTTAGTTTGTCGATAAAAAGTACCTATCAACCTATCACGTCTATATGTTTGCCAAATCATTGCAAAATATATATAACTCACCGTTTTCTTTTGAGAATCATAAACAAAAGAACAGATTGTGTAAATCATAATAATAATATAATATATATACTTTATTACCCAACAGTACAATAACTATTTATAGGATAACATATTACAAAATTGGAACAATCTTAAAAGTAGTGCAAGTAATGAAATTACAAGTTTATTATACTTGAAATTTGAAAAATCAATTATACATAAACATAAAAGTAACCTAGAGGAAAGGATCCGGATAGAAATTATTAATATTTCGTACCATATGTGATACTGGCGCTTTTTGCGTAGTACACATGTTTTAAATCTCGGTGGACGGAAGGTTACGGGCAGTCGATTTTATTACGTAAAACATTAATCAGATAGCGACCACTATATCTGTATCTGCGAGTAGCTAATGATGTAACACTATGTCTTTGTAGCAGATGACAATAGTCTGAACCTCTTGCAGGGTAAATACCGGCCAACTTGAAAGACCAACATTTGAGAAATCTTCTTTGTACCCGGTCCAATGTTAGATTCAGGTAAGAAAAGACAGGGTACCACACTACTGAGGCATACTCCATCTTACTCCTGCTTAGTATACCACCTTCACTGACGCTATATTAGTGAAGCCACGGCATGACCTAATCAGGAAACCCAACAGTCTATTAGCTTCACTACAAACTGAGAGTAT